>JAQIWZ010000381.1:0-20505 GCA_034697245.1 Malaconothrus monodactylus | reverse complement strand
TTTAGGAAAAATCTTGTGGGGGGTCCAGTTTTCAAGCATTCCAGGGAGGGTGTACACCCCCCCCCAACACCCCCCTCTGGCGAACCCTGCTTATAAGGCTCTTGTGCAAAAAAATCTAATGTATTAAAATTATTTTGTATCCAAATATCATTGCTATAGCGTTTGTACAGTTTGTTAAACTTATTTTCGTTATAGCATCAGATGTTTGTATAAACAAAATTGATTTGAAGTATATAATTTTCGATGGCCTGCGAAACACAAATTAAATAATTATTAGAAGCACTCAATAGGCGTTCAACTTTTTTGTACTTCTAATTGAAGTTATTTCGATGAGAAAATAGAGCATCACTTCACTCAACAGAACACCAGTCAAACGAATATCTTTTCCACGCTTTCACATTAGTAACGATTTTGTTAGTGCTCGTAATGTAAGCGTTGTATAAGTTATAAAAAATTGATATTTTCACATTTGAGTGCTTACACTTCGATCGGTTAAAACGACAACTTAATTGTTAGCTGTCGACTATTTTTGAATAGGCTTTCTATGAATTAGAAAATTTTGGCCAATACTTTGTCGTGAAAAATGGATTAATATGTCTTTTGGTTCTCGGAAAAAATTGATGTCATTCTGAGGTTATTAATAGTGTTTTGTAAAAGTGTTCATTATTTCATGTTTTTTTTATAAAATTGTACGATTTTTCCAAGTATTGTTATGAGTTATGTAATATTGATCCTTAAAATGTTTTGCAAAAGATCAATATTAAGCATTCAAATAAAGTATTTTATTTTCAAAGTCCAATATTTCAATAAGATTTTTTCTGAGAGCTATAATAGGTTTCCGTTAAAGAGAAAATATATTTTCATTAACTATTTAATTGTTGAATTGAAGATTTAGTGAGTCAAAATTGCAACTAATTCAAAATCGTTAACATTAAGCACATCATTGAATTTCTTTTATCCAAGAATTTGACATTTAAGTGATTTCTACTGTTCGTTCACTTTCTTTCCCTTAAATATCTAGTCCTCAATCGAGTCCTGTAATTAAGTGCTATTACACGAAGTAATTCTTATACGTATTTAATTTCAAAATAGATTCAAGGATTTGAAAAAGAGATAATAAAAGGAATTAAACAAATTAACTGTAAAATTGTATTTAATTAACACATCGCTATTAAAAAAATCCTACAAAAAATGAGTTTAAGCTTAATTATGATTATTAAATAAGTGTTGAATATATTCTTTGGTTGTAATGTTCGTCAATTGAAACAATTTTCATTACGAATCGTTCATTCTTTGAGCACATCTTTTGCTCTTCAATCTATTCTTCAACGAATTTCATGGAAGAAGATTTTGAGACAAATTCCTGAGACGTCCAACACTTTATTGCACGGATTTTAAGCATTAGAAAGTATTAGTGATCTCTGAAACACACAACGGTCTATTTCACTTCTATTTCTCCTTCTTTTTGATCACCGATTTTTTATTTTATTTATACTTTCATAAAAATAGATAAAATTCTGACGTTTGAATTGTTGTTATTCAATGTCCAAAGAAGTGAAGATTTATTGTGGTTTTAGAATAAAAAAACTTTAAGTTATATTTGAGTTATAAATTGCATTATTGACAGCAAATCTTCAAATGTCATAAAGTGAAAGTATGTGCGGAAAATGTAATTTTTTGTTTTATAGAGAGAGACCATTCAACGGATGGTCAGTTGTGACCAATTTATTAGATTTATCTTCGAATATAAAGTGTAGAGAATATAAAATTGTGATCCGATTTCAATGCTTGTAAACTGACTCCTTCTTACTTTCACTTCAGACATTAGAGCAGTCATTCACTAACAATAGTCTTTATGATAAGAATGATTCATATTTTTCGTCGATTCAAAATTTTATTTTGATTAGTCTATGAGTCAATTAAAATATGAATAACTGAATTTATTTCTTGTGTGTTAATAATTGTTTTCATAACTCAAATTTACTATTTTGATATAATGTTATTTCGTATAATGTTTTTAAATTTATAAACAAATATTAATAAGTTTTGATTATATTAATTATGAATTATTTGAGGTTTGAAAACAATCAAATGAAAGATATTTCGATATTATTTATTATTCAATTGATTGATTCACTTGAAGGAAGAATAATATTGAGAGGAAAACACTTTAATAAACAGTCAATCAAAAAATGTCTTCAGCATAAAAGATGCTCTATTGATGTTATTCTCAACAACAATGCAAATAAAAATACCGCTGAATCCAAGAAATTTCATTACTCAGAAAAAAGAGAACGAGATAACGATATGAACCAAAGTCTATATAGCTGTGAGAATAAAAGAGTTGTTTCCAATTCCCAACATTGAATGTCTGTGCCTTATAAGAGATGAAGTAGTGAAGCATAAATTTATTTTGCTGTCTAACCAATAGTCTATGTCTATCAATTTAATTAGTCACTATCTTTTTGGCTTCAGTTTCTCATTCAAAAAATTTGTCGCTTTCGCGATTCGACAATTACTAACTTGTATTTCATTTTTGAGTTTCAGTATATTCCTAAATATACTAAATTAGGAATCATTTTCATCAATTTATTGTTAGAACAATAGAGACAAATGCAGAGTTATATCAGCTCATTATGTATATCGTATTCATAATGATGATTATCGTTAATATTTTATGTATCCGTCGTTTATAAATTATTTCTACTCGTGCTTTCAGATTAAAAATACGATTAAGTTTTCTAGTGATTATTTGATTTGATCGATATTAAAATCATTAAAACTAAACTTAGTGTACTTTTTATTTTATAACTTTATGATTCTCTCTTATTTTTCTTTTTAAATCAGTAAGAGTTTAAAGTAAAATATTATTTCTCCAAAATATTTAATCCTATTATTTCATTAAAGCTTTCGGAATCATTTAATTTGTTTGAATAATTATTTGTAAAAAAAATTTTCTGAAATTTTAATTTAATATAATTAAAAAAAAAGTTTATATCTTGCTAATGTTATTTCATAATATTCTATATATAATTTAGACTGAGATAGAAATTCATAGAATTGAATTTTTACTCATAATTCTAACTTAGCTTTATATTATTATCTTTTTCTTTCAGTATCCGATCAATACTCTCAACAGAAATGTCAACAAAATCAGTGAAAGCAAATGTGAAACAATATGAAAATGTTGAATAACTTAATTAGAGTTTTGCTCTTTTTTATAGCTTTGAAAATTGCATAAAGTCTATAATGAGTTGAAAAAGTTGATTATGATCTGAATATTACAATTACGTGATCGGAATAATAGATGAACAGAATATGAAGTATATTTCGCTAACTTTTTTACATAAATTAGTATAGTCTTCATTTTCTACTAAAATCTGTAGTGAAGAAAATTTCTGGTCCTACCCTAATTTTCAATTTTTTGTTCAAATTTTTACTTATAAAACACATTTTTCGCTTACATTAATGAATATTGAGTGACGATAACATATTTGAACATCTTTTCCTTTTTTTTGTGAAAATGAATTGCTTGAGAAGCAGTACAAATGGAAAGTTGTCACAATTTATTATTGATGAAAACAGTAGATTTAATTCTGAAATCATCCTTCTATTGACAAATCTTATTCTGAGTCAAAATAAAATTTTCTTAATCATTATATTCTTATTCTTCTACGTTCTAGTCATTCATTTTTATTACAAGTGTTAAATCATATATTTTTTCATTTATTTTCTCTAAAAAACTTATAATTTTGTTTTTTTATATACAGTTTATTTTCATTCAAAGTCCAAAAAATTTATGATTCATTAAACAGAGGAAAAGTTACTTTATTGTAGACTTGTTTCATCTTTTCTACCATTTCGGACATTGAGTCTGATTTTACGAGTCATTGAACAACATAAAAATGGACTCTAAAGATAAATAAGAAATTTATATAGATATAAGAAAGTATGAACTTATATGAGAATAAATAGTTTATGACAAACTTTTGAGGACATTACAAGTTTTTACTTTTTCCTTCAAAACAGAAGAAAAATATTATAAAAACATTTTAAGGTTTGATGACTTTATTCCGGTTTTGAAACCGATTTGAGTTTTTTTTCAAATGAAGAGATGAAAAAATTTAACTTAATATTGAATTTAAATTTTCAGAAAGAAATAAATCTATTTTTGCAAAAAATGTTTCTATCACTTGTTTTATCTAAAAATGTGTTGTTTCCCAATATTAAAGTCAACAAAGCATTACATTAATGGTACTGAAGCGTCAGGCGTTTAAGTTCGTGTTATTCTTACAAAACTTTCTTCTATTTTGAAGATATTCCTTATAATTTTCCTCAATTTGTTCGAAACGTGAAAACATTTGTCAGAAATTTTGTTTTTCACGCTTTTGTTTAGTGTTTACTCAATGTTCTCAAAGATCTAATTCAATCATTTCTAGTCTTGTGAACAAAACTAAAGCTTTTGGAAAACTTGAGGCAAAACTTTTATTGCAGTTTAAACAAAATTAATCGGATTTAAATAAAAATAAAGATAAAATTACAAATCTATACATAAAACATGAATAACTGTTTCAATCCTAACATTTTATTTATAAGATTCAAATGAATTATTAAAGATTTGATATTTAATTCTACGGCAGAAAGAGTTTAACTGAAAACGAGTTCACTCGTGAGCTATTAATACGATTGTAAATTAATTATTGATGAGATGTTTGTCATCCGTTATATTAAGTTTGACCAAAATATCCTTCAGCAAAGTTTACCCCTTTCTTCAACAATCCGTTTGTTGACATTCGGATCGAAAGTGTGTCTCGAGAGGCAATAATATAATATTCTTGAGCACATCACTAACACAAGCCTTTATTCACAGAATTGTAATTTTTTCAGCACAGTCTATAAGTTTAACAACAGAAAGACGCTTTAATTTGATTGAACTTTAGAAAATATTTCAATTATTTGGTACAAAATATTTAGAAATTTTTTGTCCGAAATCCATTTGAAATATTTTCATCAATACTATACATTTTTATGCTTCAAATTATTGTAAAAAAGAAAATTACATTTTTCTGTTTTCCTTTAAGTTATTTCATAACAAGCTTTTATGTTTATTTCGAATGAATTCTCTTTTATTTTGATTCAGATCTATTTGAATGAATTCCTTTAGTATATGATTTTTGAAACGAATTCAAAGTCAAAACGACTCCTTTTTAAAGTCTGACTATTAAATTTTGAAACTGTAAAAACTTTTTGTAAATGATTTTTCTGAAACGATGTTCCATAAAAGATGCTTTTACAATTTCAAACAACTTATAATAGAATACTTATGATTTATTCAAATGTTATATTCAATGCTTTACACTTTTATACCTGTGTATAAACTCTTCACAGAATAAATAGCGATAAGAAAAGGCAATGAATTCATATGTATCATGAAATGAGAGCGAAAAAAGAATTTAGGGTAAGAATGATTGTAAGTTTAGTAATGTTAGAGATGTGTTGATCACAAGAAAGAATCGCATTAGTGAGAAAAGAAGTTTTACCTCTCTGTCAAACTTATTCTAATGTTTTTATATATATTTGTGGCATAAAAACTTTATCTGTTGAGTAGATCACTAAGACTTTACGTGTTCTTTCTCTCAATCAATACTCAATTGGAAGACCACATAAACCATTTCCTTGTGTTTGAAAAGGATTCTGAGATCTTCTTATAAGACACTTCACTGTTAAGCAACGCATAAGTTTTACCTTAAAGTACACTTGACTACAAAAAAAAGAACTATGAATACTATACAAATATATTGCACGAAAAACACATAAATTTCTATTGATTGCAAAAATATATAACGAATGCATACATTATTTTGAAACATCATTCTATCAATATTTCAGTTTTATTGAAACACTATATTATTTTAATGATACTGTACTTTGTTCTTGAAATTGTTAAATCAATTTTAGGAAAACTTACATTTATTATATAAAAACTGTAGCAATAAATTATATGAGAATTTCTAAGTTTTCCAACTCTTATGCATGTTTTCTACTGTAGAAATTTTTTGCATTCAAACAATTTTCAATAAAATGAATATTGAAAATAATTGCAAAAATTTCAATTAAAATTTTTTTCAATGATCTTCTTTTACAATTAATAATTATTTTATTAAACTATTAATAAATGAAAGCTTTCTTGAATAATAAAACTTTAATAAAATAATTTGAAGAGAAATTTGTGGAATCATTCTTATGTATGGTTCAGAATATTAATAATAAATTAATCGCACGCTTCAAATGTTTCTTTGTTTTGATAAGTTTATCGCAAATATGGCTTTTGTTTTACTTTATTATCACTCTGTCTGTCATTCATTCCTTCTCTTTCATTTGATTAAGAGCCAGGAATGTTCAAATGAATATTCTTGCATTATATGCTTTATATGACATACGATGTTGAGAGGTGTGCAATAAATTCATATTAGAAAATAATTAGCTCACAAAAAAGAAAACACTAATAGCATCGAAAGTTAGCTCTAAATATTACATAACTTTCATTTATATCAAACATTTTCTTTTTCTTGGAAAAGAGTAGAGAAGAGAAAGAGAAAAAGGAGAGGGGAGGGAGAGAGAGAGAGAGAGAGAGTGGGAGAGAGAGAGAGACTGTTTTCTTATGTTTCTATTTCTTTCTCATAAACATTTGATTGGATAAGTATAGTATTAAGAGTTAGAAATCGAAATGTAATTTGAGTGATACGGAAATATTTTTCTTTTTTTTATCTCACTTCCAATGTAGTGATCGAATGACTTCATTATTTCTTAATAAACATTCAGAATTGTTGCTTATGCTTAAGTGCAAATTATTGCAATGAATAATATAATTTCACGCAAATAAGAGAAATAAAAAGATAAATTCTCTTACGAACTATACATAATTTGATTTCATCAATTCATACGTATTTCGATTGAAATTCATTATAGACTGAAGTTTTCTCCATTTCTCAAGTGATTCAAGAGAAAACTTATTTAGAAAAAAAGAATTAGAGAATTTGATTACTTATTCTGAGCTGATTCTGACGTTGAAACTTTTTTTTCGTTAATCATTTCTTTTACTTAAATTACAGATAAGATTCTTATCTTGAAAATAGATATAAACTTCTAAAATGAGACTAAGAATAGAAGTAAAACCAAAAGTTCAATTATAGCAAATTTTATATCTTATTCATTTTTAAGTATGTTTTTCGACGAAAAGAAATACATTTCATTAAAATTTTAAACATCAACTAATCTGTTATCTAATATTTAACACAATAATTGCAACAATTGAATCAAAGAATGAAAAATTCTTTGATTTTTACATAACTATTCTTACGATAAGATTTCTATTGAAAAGAAATTCATTAACACATATTTGTATAAGTATTTTATTTCATAACACATAAAATCAAGAAATAAATTAGAAAATTTGATTCATTACTGCATTTATTAATCGTTTTTTAAAAATTAGTTTTCAAAATTTTAAACTCATGCAAATCGCTTGAATCAGAGAACACTTTATGTAATAAATATCAAAACTTATGGCCAGCAAAAGGAAAGACTGGAACAGTTTGCGTATCAGCTCTCGTTCTGTCCTCTAATTTTATTCAAAGCAAAGAGAGTATTGATTACATTCATGTTTAAGTTTATCATTGCGTCCGATTCTCATTAGAATTTTAGTGTGTTTTCAACATCAGATAAAAGCATTCAAAGTTGAAATAAAGACTTATATAACAAGAGTTAAACATTTATGTTCTCTTTATGTGCAAATTAAATAAAACAATGAATTGAAGCAAAACTTTTATATTAGACTAAAGTAAATCATTAGAACCAATGAGGAAAAGAGATTCAACTAATGAATCAACTGATGCTTTTCAAGAACTATTCTTTTTTTCATCTTTTGTTTCATGATGTAAACAAGAGAGAAAATTTTGCTTATCATTTCATTTCGTAATTTATATATATATATATATAAACTGAATTTAAGCTAAAGGTTCCTTACATTCAGTGAAAAAAAATTTGAAGAGAAAAAGATAAGCGAAAAATGATAAATAATGTTGTAGTGCATTGTCCTGTAAATAGTCAATTAGAGAACAACATTTTCGTAAATTATATCCTGACGTTTAAGAGGGCCACAGATAAGAGTATAGTTTGTTTTGTTAAAAGAGTATTTTATACCCAATAGTTTGAAAGGATTAAAAAATTTCTTAAGAAATATTAATTAATTTTAATTGTAGTTTATATTCTTTTTTTTTATTTGTGAATTTCATTATATTATAGTTAACATGTCATTCTCATTGTATTCTCACTGCATTTTATTCAAAAGTATTGGTTTAATATATTTAAAATGTATAGTTTATATTCCTTTTAAATAAAAATTAAATTACATATTAAAATATGCATTTTTGGTTCAGTTTGAATTAAGTTATTTACCGATATCTTAAGTTCAAACTTATAATTAAAATTTTTTGTTAAATATAATATTGAATTTGTCAATTGTAACTATGAGATATGCCTTTCACTTAAGCTCACTTTACATAAATTGATGAAAAATTCCAGTTATTATAACAAAGACTCCAAAATCGTTTTGAAATATTGAAATAAGAATAAGCAAAGAGTTTTAGTATAAGTAAAGCACTTTAAAATTATTCATGAGTTTTTGGTAAGCATTAAGTTTTATCCTTTAATGAATGATTCATAAAATATATTCAAACAAGAGTTGAAACCAAATCTGAGATTAATGACAGAAATTCTTTCATATAGAGTTCAAATAATATAGTTTGAAATGAAACACTTTGAAGAGTCTACTTAAGCAGCAATTTGTTCATTCTTCAAATGTTCTAATGATAATTCAAAATTGAAATTTCAACCTATAATTCAATCGATGATCTCATTCATTAAGAATCAAAGATTCTCTTATTGAAATTCACTAAACTATGAGAATATCGAAACTTCACGAAACTCTTTTCAGGAATTTGAAAACAAATAAGAATTTTTTAATATTATTTAAGAATCTTTGAAGTGTTTTTGAAGTCATAATGAGATTCAAAATGATTTACGAGCTATTGTTGATCAAAATTAAATTTGAAATTTAGCAAAAACATAGTTTTATAAAAATTTTTTGATAATAAATAAATTAACTAAAATGATTCAAAATTTTATTTATGCCTAAAAATAATGTTTTCCATAGTTATTATTCAAAATGACAAAATGGTCCTTAAAATGAATGTATAGTTTCTCATGCTTTCGATTGTAATTATATATAATGTTTAATAATTGGATGAATAAATAAATAGTAGTTATTAATTAACTAATATATTATAATACTATTAAATCTATTACATAATTATGATTTATTACAATAATATCCAATCTCTACAATATTTATTTATCACGTATTCCTAAACTTTTAAATTGAGTTTAATTTTTTTTTTGCTTCTTTATGTCATATTTTGGATTTTTTGTTGTTGAATGAATTGGAAGAACAAAAAAAGGACAATTTCTTTGAAGAAAAAAAAATCTACTTTAAGAACAATGATTTCCATATTTTTCTATTGGCACTAAAATTAGAAACAATGTATTTGAAATTTTTCCTAATTTGCAAGACATGAGATTACAATAATTATTTGAACACAAAAATGTTTGCTTTATATATAATACACAGTAACTCGTTATGAGAGAAAAAAAAAGGTTTTTCTATTTGAAGTAAAAAATATTTGTGACGCTTTAAATTTATTTTCATTTTGAGGAAATTTCTCAACAAGGATTTGATCTCAAGTTTCAGAATAAACCTAAAAATTTTTTGTTTAAAAAAGAGATTTAAACACAAAAATATATACTTATTTATAATAATGAAAACTTCACTCTTTAAAACATCTCATCTCAAAGTTTTCATTTTTGTATAATTGGCACAAAAATAAAAGTTATAATAAATGCATAAAATGAATCAAATATATTAAGCACTATAAAACTTATAATCAAAAGTAATGCAAGTTTTCTATTAATTGGCTTTAAAAAAAATCTGAAAAACTTAATGAATAAATAGACAAAAATATATTTAAATTTTTAAAAAAATATAAATAAAATTTGAATAAATAAAAAAATACTGATTAAAAATGTAATAAATGCGATTAAATTAAAAATTTCACATAAACTTCTAGTATTAACCGTTGAGGATAACTGTCATCATAAAAATGGAGAACAAATTTTTAAGATTCACTTATTTTGCTAATAATAATTGTGATCTCATTTCATAATGACTAGTGCTTTACTTTTAAATGGTTTTCATTGTATTCGAAAAAAATTGATTCCTTTTATAAATTAATTATTAGTATTTATCCTGTTCTTCATAAAGCGTTGACGACTGATCAATATTATTACGAGTCTCTGGAAGTGAAGCATTTTGTTCATATTTGGGCGACAGTTCGCCAACACTTTTTCCACTTTTATTGACCACTAGATTCGAAAGAGCGCCCGACGAGGCTGTCGATGAACTGCTTGGAGTAATACGTTGTTGAGTATTGGCTGACGTATTATCAATTGCAGAAGAATGAGAAGTGACCCCTTTATTGGCCATCGCAGGTATTGGCACATCACCCACAGTGTAGATAATGTTAAGTTTTGCGCCTCCCATACGCGGCGGTGCGATCACATGGACGCGATGTTCTTCCTGTTGGAGCCGCGATTGAATGGCCGCCTGTGTGAACCTCGCGTGAGCGTTCCAGTGAGCCGTTGCCGCGTCGTCGAAACAAAACTTATTAATTACAGTTGCCGTCAGATATAAAACTACGAGACCTATCGCTGAACCACAGAATATGTATATCATTTGCGTCCAACCCAAACGTGTTGTGCTTTTTATTACCGATAATATAATTATCATAATAAGAAAAAATAACCAAAATAAATCTTCCAAACCTAAAATTTTCAAATTTCAATTAATTTCAATTAGTTTATGATTAAAATCAAAGTTTTGTTTAGTTTAAGATTCAATTTTAATTTTAAATATTGTTAGAAATATCAATTCATTTCTCCGTAACTTTTTATAATTTAAATAATAGATAAAGTAAATAATTTGAGAAAATTCCTGTTTATCTTCATCAGGAAAAAAATAAAAGAACACGAAAACAAAATAATTTTTCTGCTTTAAAGAGTCTCTTAAGAGTATAAGAATAAAATATATTCATAAAAGAATCGAAAAGGCATGAAATATATGTTAATTAATAAATTAAAAAGAGATTAATTTATTTATTGAATATAATTCTTGTGATGAATAGTTGAGACGAAATATAAATGACATAGTTTTATAAATAATAGAAGAAGCGAATTAATGCTCAGAGACATGGCATGAAATGAGAAATAAATCATTAAGAATAGCAAAGCAATGATATATTCTTAAAGTTTTATCGATATTATTGAAAAATAATGAATGAATTCATACCAAAATTGGCTTTTTTCTTACAACACAGTTTAAAGCATTGAAAGCAAGCGTTGGCCACTTGATTGCCTCCGTCTTCATTCTGCTGGCGGTCATCAATGTTATTATCTTTGTTGATGTCATACCTCATTGTCTTCATATTAACACTAATCTATTAAATAGATTCTTGAAATTCGTATATCAGATACTCATAGCATTCAGATTTTGAGTATAAGCTTATGATCATTACATAAATGGTTGGGCCGTTTTTCAGTAACACATTCAAAAACAAATTAAGTTTCCATCTATTAGGATAGGATTAAGTGTTTAATAACTGTTTGAGTATTATTGTTATTATCATTATTGCATCTCTTATTTATTTGGTCAAAGAGTACGCCATAACTACTATAAAAAGGCGTTATTATAGTATTATTATTATTATTCCCTTTTATGGTGTGTAAGCATTTTAAGACTAGTGTTTCGGAGCTATGTTTTGCCCATTCATATAGTGACACATAGCGATCACTTAATTGCATTCAACTATTGATCCGAAATTCTCTCTTCTTTATGCCTTCCATCAAATCTATGAACTGCTCTCTTCTCTATTATATAGAATGCTCTCAATAGTATTGAGTCAATACTATCCCCAATGACTTTTCTCTACATTTCCTACTTTTGGCTTCCTATACATTATGACTCTTAGTCTACACTTAAATTTATTATCATTGAGAAAAAGTAAACAAAAACTGTGAATAATAAATTCGCTTTCCTTATTAATAGCAAATGTTGCAGCGAATCAAAAAGACTAAATTCTATAGCGGAGTCATTTTTCTACGCTTGAGTTCTGAGCTCTAAAGTAAAAATTTCTCTGAGCAAGTATTGAGCTTTAGAGTGTCTTAATCTTAATCAAAAATAATTAATTAATTTTTTCAATTTAAATTTTTTGCTCTCTCTCTCTCTCTCTCTCAATTTATTATTTGACTTATTTAAACTTATTAAACTTATTTGAGGTGAGCTTAGGATTAGGTTTGTTTTCTGAATTTGAAGGTTTTTTGCACACAGTTTCATGACTTTTATTTTATTTTATAATTATTAAATGAATTTTTGTTTTATAAAAACTAAATTTTGATCATTAAATAAAGAAACTGCCAGTCCCTCAACTTGACATCATAAACGTTTGTCATCAATCAATTTTGTTAAAGATTTATTTAAAATTTATTAAAAGATTTATTAACAGAACATTTACAATACATTTTCAAAGTATTTTGTAAGTGAAACAAAACTTGACATTTATATAGAATAAAATATATATCAAAATAAAAAGACATCAATGATTTTGTACTATTTCTTCATAAGTGGGCAATCGATTAATTTGTTCATAATTTGGTGGCATATCTTCACTCATTTGATTGGTTTGATTGTTATTATAATTTGTATTGAAAGGCATGATAACAGTCAATATACCAATAGTTTGCGTCGGATATACCGTATAATTGTCCAGAGAATTCAATTCATTGATGTCTCTATTGATTGATTGAAGTTTTGCATATCTTTTGATATACAAATAGACAACAAACATAATGACAGCAATTATGCCAACAATAAATGATTCGATTAAGTATTGAGGATTTGAAGTAATGAAACCAATTAATATTAATAACAATATTATTAAAAGCATAATAAATTCACTGACACTAATAGAATCGAAATTTTTTCTAAAGTTCATCATTTTTTCTCAAGTATTGATTCAGATAATTAAGTAATTCGTTTGTTTTTCACTGCCTTAAAATTTGATGCGCTTATTAGAGTTGATGCTTTATTTTTATTTAAAACTATCATTTCAATTATTCTGACGTCTTCTCAGTGGCAAAATTTTGTCCACATTTTTATAAATATTTCGGCTATTTTTTAAGAAATAAAAGCAAAAATATTCTATAATACATAAATCTTATGCTTAGATATTTCAGATGATAATCGATTTTATATAATTTTTTTATTACAAAAAAATGATTTCACTTTGTTTGAAATATTGACGAAAATAACTACAGCTAAAAAAGAAATGATTGCGCAATTGTGAAATGGTTGCGAAGACGCAAATGCGCTGTCTGACAAATTGTAGGTAATTTACGAATTAATATTTTATGACCTCTAATTTGAAATAATTGAAGTCATCGCTTATTTTGATGGTAAACCATTAACCTATTGCACAGTTTACTCAATTCCAGTACTACACTTCGAATGAGAAAAATTTTAGTTTCTTATTATTTATTTTAAAATTTAATATTTAAGATCTCATGTCGAGGGAAAAAATTGTCAACTCTTCGATTCAATATAAATTACTAACAATGAATAAGATTTTTTTCAAACGAATAAATCTGTCAACTATTTTGTTGATCACATGAAAAGGAATGATTCTTCGAATAAATAAAATATGTTTATTAAACTTAAATTACATAAAATATCAACAGTTTTAAAGGTTTTAGTCATAAATTAATGAGAAATTCAAGTTTAACAGTAAGGATGACAATTTTTTTTTTAAATATCTAACAAGTTTATAATTGTGAATATTTAAAATCTATGAACATCGTTATTATCTTGAAGTATATCAGGTACTATCAAATTCTGCCGACTCTTATTACCAAATTTAGAAGCTGTTGAAAAATGAATATCTTTTACAATAAAATTTTACTTCAGTTCATCAGTTTTTTTACCTTTCATTTTTCTGAAGAGATAACATTTGCCTCTATTATTACAGCAAAACATATAGAAAGCTATTATTGCGCCGAACATTAATATTGCGAGAATAATAAAAACTTTAAAAAAATATTAGTATTAAATATAAGAAAGTTTTTGAAAAAAGGCATTTTTTAAGTCATTAATTACTTACCTATTATTAAAACATTTGAATAAATATCATAATTGCTATTTTCATCATATAGAACAGGATAATATATATAATTATCAATTCCGCGAACTCCGAATTTAATTCTAGCGAAACCATTTTCACCCCATTCTTCAGACCAACTATTTTTGACGATCCAATAATTCGTATTATTTTCTAGACCCCAGCCAACTATTGTTAAGGCGTGATTGTAATACTTATCGGTTATGGTATTATTACCAGTTGTTATTATACCTCGACTTGAATAAAAACACAAACAGTTCAACAAATTATTCTTTTTTTTCTTTTTTATTCTTATTCAGACTAACCTATAGAATAGGAAATCAAATCCAGCGTCATTGATCAATGCTATTACTGGTCCCTTATCATAAATTGTTTGCTTTATTTCTTGTACTTTTGGATGAGAAATTAGAACAAAATTATCAATATATGTCCTGTTCTCATCAGATTTCACTCGACACGAAGATTGCTTTAAAAGAAAAAGTTTTAATGAAAAAAAAATTAATAATTTTTCTCTGGTATGTTTAAGTTGTGACCAATTTCTGCCTTATTTTATGTTTGAAGTATATTTAATATAGTTAAGCGTTTTAAATAATGAGCTAATTCTTGCTTCAATTAATCAGTTTTTAAGTTGAATACATAGTTTTCAGCAGAGAATAAAAGCTTAATATATTTTAATTTGTTATTGAAATTTCGATATCATTCGTTAATAAAATATACATCGATTCTAACTATGATATGAATAAATAATTATTAGACATGAAGATTGTCTTATACCTCATCGATATATGGGTACGCATTATTAGAGACAAGTCCATTATCAATAACATATCGATAAGCGTCATCGACATATCCATAATCACATCCGTGATTACGATATTTGCCACTATCAGAGCAGTCAACTATTTGTTGCTCAGACAGATCTAATACCACAGCATTGATATTGTCATCATTATCGAAATACAATAATTTTGATGAATTAACTGTTAAATTATTTCTAATAGCTATCGCACTTTCTATGGTTGCGGTCACAGTAAATGCATAACAAGAATTGCAATTTTGCTGATCTTTCACTTTTGTCACTTTATTGAATTGGCGCCAATCGAAACTCAGCGGTAAACCAATATTGCCATTAGCATCTCCTACCCTTAATTCTGGTTTTGATTTTCTTTCGACAAACTTTTTAGGAATTGATTTTTGAGATTTTCGGTCATTTAATTCTTCGATCGACTGTTTATTGTATAAGAGAAAAAATGATCAAAATTTTATTCTCAAAAGTTATATTTTCAGACCATATCCAAAAACTTATTAATTCCTAATTCATGTTTCACAAGTCCGTTAGTGAAAAGCTGATTGTGTCTCAGTATAAATTTGATAGACTTAATGAAATTTGTTTTCCTCAATTTCTCTTCACTTGACTCATAACTTTTACCGAAAATAATCTGTGAATTATATAATGTATATCTTGTAAATAATTATTTTACTTAATCAATAAACAGAAAGAATAACTCAAATTACCTTAAATTCATCGAAGGATTCTTCGAATGCATTTATGGAAAAGTTTTTATCAAAGAAATGATTTTTATAAATTAAACTCTTATTAACTCTTAAGTTAAATTCATCACATCTGAGATAACCCAAACTTATTAAATTGAAAATATAAATATGTAAAAACTTCATTATTTTGATGTGAATTCAATTTAGAAAATAAACTTTAGGAAAATAAATAAAACATATCTAATAATTAATTAAAGCTAAAATTATAAATGAAATGACTAAATATCAGTTAATAATCAAGAATTGCTTTTGCAACTGAGACAGCTTTGAGTATAGGATTCTTAATATAACATTCAATTTGCAAATCATTCGCTTAGAATAAATAAAAATGTTTATGTGACGAAATAATTAACAATTAACATAAAAGTTAGTGTTGTCATTATAATCAATGTCAAGATTTTCATTTTAAACATACGCTATGAGCTAAAATACAACTATAGTTGCATTTTTTTTATCGTTTACAACATACTATAGCAATCAATTATTTAGAGATTTGGAGTTCATTCGGCTTTATAATAAGGTTCTATAATAATATTCAATCTAAAAATTTTAATTAGTTTAGAACTTTTACTTTGTTTCTTTACACTTAAAGATTTAGTGAGAATAAAGAGATTGAAATTTTTGTACAATTTTTATACAATAAATAAGTTTTATCAAAATACAAGTACTTCTAATAAAATATCTTGGATTTAACTGTCTTTCTATTATTAGGAATGATAATTAAAAACTAAGAGCTTAGGAAAACTCTTGTGAATTATTAATTTTAATGACTGAGAGACTAAATTGAATGAATGAGAATTTTGTAATGTTTCATACCATACAACAGTCTTGAGCTATAAAAAGTTTATATTCACAATTTGAAAGACAACTAAATATATTTTTAGAAAATTAAACTAATTTTTATTTTTATTTTTTGTAAATTGAAGAAACGTGTAATAGATATTTCAACTTAATATGTATTCAAAGAGATTAAAAGTTCAGTACAAATATCACTAATTGTTAATATGATTGTCATTTTATGTATATCGTAAAGAAACCAATAACAACCACTTAAGAAAGGGCTGAACCTATATCTGCCCTTTCTTAGATGGTTGTTATTGGGACCGGTTGTTACTGGTTTCTTTACGATATTTTGTCAACATAACATCGAACATATCTAACAATTAGAAAAAAATCTATCGCTAAAGCATTATTCAAATTGTATCACATTTGCATTTATTTGATAAGTTTTTTCAACAGCAAAACTAAGATATTCAACGAATCGTTTACAATGAAAAATACAAAAAACTGAGTACTTATTCAAATTATTGTTGACTTCTCATTGACAACAAAAGACTGTGTGCGCTAACAATTGACATATTATGCATAAAACAACGAACTAATGATTCTGAGCGATTAGTGCTCTCAAAGCCCTCTTATTACACAGTTATAAAGTAATGTAAATTTATTTTATTATTTGACAATCAAAATGATAATTGTATTGTCACTAACTCTGAACAAATAGTTACTTTTTAGGACTAAAGCACATAATAGTCTATTCGAAGATAATTCGGCACTTATTAGTAGGTTTTAGTAACAAATGAGTGATTAGTTGTAAATATTTATATAAAATTGTTGTAAATATTTATCCCTTTTCAATGGCCTCCTGATAAGTCGGTGGTCTAATGATATCCAACTGATCGTATTGTGGCGGCAAATCTGACAGCGTTTCACTATCAGGTGGAAGTATTAATGGAAGTCTAGGAATATTATTGGAAGCATTCATTAATTCTGGATAACTATTTGAACTACTGTTTGGAGTTATAGTTATAATTGGCTGAAATAAACATCTACGGGATGGTGAGAGCGGCGACCGAGACAGCGATCGAGCTTGTGATAAATATGTCGCTATATTACTGTTGTTATCAATATTTATGGCCACCGAATCCAATGAATCACTAGAAATAGGAATTCGATTGTCTTCATCGCCTTTAAATTAAGATAAATTTATTTCTAATTATTATTGTATAGAAAATTAAATATCAAAAATAGTTCATTATTTCATTCTTTTTAAATTAATTTAATTTTTCAATAAAAGGTTATGTGAAAATATTCATTATATTGGATTTGCCCCCAAATAATAATAACTTAGTTTATTATTTTTGAAATAAAGTGCTTTGTTATTTTGAAACACATTTTCTCTCTTCGTACAAAATATCATATTTTCAAACTCATTATAAAATAAATGAACTAAATTTCCCTTATTTTTATTTATTTATTTTTGCTCAAATTCGATACTAGAAATCTATTTTTTTAAGAAAATCTTTTCTTTTGAATTTATTTTTAGAAATGAATGAAACTTATACTAACGACTCTTATGAATGGATAAAATGATGATTTAAATATATATCATATGAAAATTAATAGTTTGATAAAAATAGAATAAGTTATATTTAAGTTGCTGTAAATTATTATTTAATAGGAAAAAAATCAATAAGTTGCATTAAAAATAGCTTTTGAAGTATCATTAATTTAGTTAATTCACACTTAAGCAAACTTTATCATCAATTTCAATGTCATATTAGTCTTTTGTATAGACTCTAAAATTTTGAAAAAATATATTTGTACCTATGGTATATATAATATTAAGTCTCGCGCCTCCCATTCTTGGAGGCGTACAAACGTGTACTCTTTGATGATTTGAAGCATTATTGGCATTATTATTGTGGTGATAATGACGATATCTGGAAGAATGATGTCTTGTATTATAGTATGAATTATTATTCGAAGTCCAATAATCGATAATAGGGTCACCTTTACATAAGGTGTTACAAATCGCACAAATAATACAAAGTGTTAAAGTTATTGCAATAAAAGCAAGACTTAAATAAATTAATTCTTGAAATCTTCCGTGCGCTACACTAAACATTATGATCAACATCAATATTGTGAACAAACTGCCGCATAAGTTACCAATTCCTGAATCAAACCAATCAAAGAATAAGTATTAAATTATACAGTATTTTAATCAAATTTATTGTATAAAATGATTCATCGATTCTTAAACAAATATGCAAATAGTTTTTTAGCTCGATATCAGAATAGAGCAGAATAATCAGAAAACATGATCTGAAAAATTTTTCAAAGATTAAAAATAAATTATTTAGAAAATAAAATTCAATCCTCATAAAGATTGAATGAAACTCAAATCCTTTATGAAAAATGATGTCTATAAATAAATAATTTGATTTATTTATTGAAGAAGCTATACTTTTATCTATTCTCCTTATTCTAATCATTGTTATCTAATTGTTTATCTTCAAAAAGAATTTCGATTAGATTAAAATCCAATTAAAATTTTGTGTCAATTCATTTGGTTTTCTCATATTCAAAATATTCTTAGTATTATTCGTGAGATTTTCCCCTCTTATAAGTTAGTAGTGATAATATGACAATATTATTTATTCAGAATCATTTTCTAATGCACACAAAAAGGAGTAATCATATTTACCTTCGCGTTTTACACACATTATTATAGCTTAAATTTATATTTTGGCACTCGCTTAATATGTCATCAATTAATCTTAATATGAGTTTATCTTTATTTAAGGTTTAAATAAAGTTCTCATTTAATAACAAAATTCTTCTGACAATCACTTTACTCATAACAAATTGTATACGAAATCTAATTTTATTATTGAAAATTTTGACAAAATAACTAAATAAATAATTTCTACATTTTATGTCTTATAAATAAATTGACATTTTTTCCTATCTTTTCGACTTTTTGAAAAATGTTTCATTTTGTTTCTCCATTCTATTGTTTACTTTGTTTTATTGATTTTTCCAAAATGTGACTCATGCTCTCTTTGCTCGGTTTTCCGCTTCTTCTCATGCATAGAATAATCCTTCCCGACAGACCTTAAATAATGAAAAATAAGGATTACATTCTTCAAGACTGAACTCATAAACCTTATAAAATTGAAAAGAGATTATGTCTAATAAGTTTCTGTTTGTTTATATTTAAACTACAAATTTTCTATATTTTTTTTATCTCCTTATTAATAATTTTTGTTGACCTC
The DNA here is from genome assembly GCA_034697245.1 of Malaconothrus monodactylus. Classification (NCBI taxonomy): domain Eukaryota; kingdom Metazoa; phylum Arthropoda; class Arachnida; order Sarcoptiformes; family Malaconothridae; genus Malaconothrus; species Malaconothrus monodactylus. The sequence goes on along the minus strand of JAQIWZ010000381.1, from coordinate 548 downwards.
GTACAAGAACTATAATTTTCAATAGTTCAATATTCAAAAGTTTATTGAAAAATATTCTTAAGAAAATTGAAGTTTTATATCCCTTTATTCTAATTTTTATTGTATTGAAAGAAGAAATTAAAATTAAAATTCGAAATTATTAGTCGTGTATTTGAAAGACCAGAGAGTGTGTAAACATTTATTCGTGAGCTTAATATTTTACAAGAATTTTACAACAGATTCAGGAAAAAAATTTTAGCAAAAAAACTTATTTATTAACAATTAATCAAAATTTTTTTCATTTTATGCAAAATAAAAATCAAGTGATTTAATACCAATAAAGTCAATAACAATAATAATACATAAATAGTTCTCAATAATAACATTGTATAAAATGCTTAATAAAACAATTGGAAAAACAATGAAACAATAGACAAAACTACAAGGTCTACATTTATTGTTACCGTATTTAAAATCAGTCTCAAATAAATGCCTCTTATCTCAGAGAAAACTTTAAAATCTTTTTCTGGTATTTTTCAATTAAAACATTTTTTAATGCAATTTCAATA
>JAQIWZ010000380.1:0-20518 GCA_034697245.1 Malaconothrus monodactylus | reverse complement strand
AAGTTCAATTGGTTTATTTATATTAATTTTAGGTCAGTATTATCCGGAGAAGAAGCACGAGCAGAGTTTGTCATAACTCCTAAGTCTTCTGGTGATCGAACAATAACTGCCAAATTTTCCTCTCGCGAGTTGAATGATGTGGACGGATATAAAAATATTCGAGTCTCATCTAGTTTTCCAACTCTTTCAAACAATAACAACAATAATGATATTAACGATATTAATGATTAATTATTAGATTTTTTTTTTCTCGAATAACTCTCAATTTTAAATCTCAATAATCTCTTCAATTAATTAAATGCTCAAAAAAATTTCACAAAATATCATTTTTAACATTAATCACTAGTTTTAAATTTAATCTTCTCAGAGTCTGCATTAATTTATAACACTTGAAATCTAAATTTTATTTAAATATTTGTAACAAACTTTTAATTTTTTTTATCCAAAAATATTTTATATTTGTTGAAACACATGTAAAATTGTTTATTAAATTTTGATGATTTCATATTTATTTATTATTTGTTCACAATTAATGAAAGAATCGAAGGATCAGAACTTATTTTATGATTATGTTTAAAACTTTAAAAGAAACTTTTGATAAAACAGACTTCGAAACCACTTTTAAATGAAAAATCGAGTCCTCATTAGAAGTATTGTTAAGACTATTTGATTCAATATCAGTAGTATTAATACTTATACTTCAAGCTTAAAATTAAAATTTTATTTGAATGATTCATTAAATTTCGTGAATTCTTAACCTTTCCATTTAGTTTAAAAGCCATTCGCATTTAGTTTTACTTACAATGAATTATTATAGAATGTGTTAGCCCTGTCATCAATTTGATTTAATATAGTTTAACTAATTAAACAATTTGTGATATTGACCAATTTTTTCATTATTAAGCAATCGATTAATTGTAATTTACAGTTAATTGTACTTAAAATTGAGGTCATTGTTACGTATTGACACAGAGCTATTTTGTTTTTATGGTCAAATCTAATAAGTTATTAGTAATAACTATCGAGAGGTATTTCAATTGAATTCTGTTGAAATGTTCAATTCTGTTCATAAGATTCAATAAATAGATTCATTTGAAATATAAAATTAAATTTGTGGAAAATATTTTCTAAAATAAAGCTATTAGTCGAAAATGAAATCTCAAAATAACTTCTTAAAACTTTCTTCTTATTTAGTCTTATTTTATACTAATTAAAACATAAAAATGAAACATTACATACTATGCAAGGTATATATCAGTGTATGAATAATTAATTATTTTTAATTTAAAACTTAATTATTTCAATTATTGTATATACAGTACAAGATTAAATCATTAATATATACATAAGTTAAAAGTAAATTGATATCATTCCAAAGAAAAAGAGGTAACCTTTAAGTAGTGGAAAAAATGAATCGAAGAGTGGTTTGCACTCAAATAAGTTTTTGTGTAACGAAAATCATGATCTACATAGAGAATAAAGGTTTGGCCTGAATCATATTGTGAGCACATCCCAATGGCATGTGTGCGAGTCTTAATATGAAATCAGTAAATTTTGAGAAACAAGAACTAAAGGCACTGAATGGCGATAGAATAACATATAGTTGACAAGCGCAGAACCCAATAGGATATGCTATGAAAATAAGTATTGCGAGCCAAAAAAATGTCCAAATGCATTGAGTCAATGGGGATGAAAGGTGTCCTTGTGGTGGTTGTGCCGAATTTTGTGGCGCTTGATGTAGTTGCGGGTAATGATATGGATTTCTTCTATTATCGTAAAATATGATTGGATTCGTAGAATTCGCTCCTAAATTAGGACTCCTTTAGGGTTCAAATTCAAATTTTATTTTTATTTTTATTAATATTAATGACTTTTTTTAAAATTTAATAAAAAATAATTGAATCATATATTACCAAAGACTAAAATGCATACCTCGAAGCAGCAGCTTCTAAAAGAACTGGAGCCAATTTCCACATTTGTTCACAATTAGATGAGTTCAATAATATGTTGAATAAATGAATTTATAATTAAATGAAACGATAAAGAAATATTTGTTGAACACAAAGACATAACCACAATAGAAGAGCTAATCTCATTGAGAAGAAATCTTTTTTGAAACGAGAGAATGAATGGCTTTCAGACTGTGAATATTTTCACTTAACAGTTTGCTTCAAAATGTGTATTTGGTTGTAATGATTCTATTTTAGGATTAGAGGACACGAAACTAATATTAGAAATATTCCGCTCTCTCTCACCCTCTCTCTAACTCTTTCTCTCTCTTTCTCTCTCTCTCAATGTATAATTAGTTGCTGTAAAATAACTTTATATCAAATTCTCTCGATTAACACACGATATTAATAAATTATATCAAATATAAAACTCAATATCATTTTAAATTATTATAAATTGAATAAATTATTGCCATTTAACTCAAATATCATCACTTATATTATCAAATTTAGTACTTTTTGTTTCACGCAATTAGAAAAAAATTTAATTTAGTTAATGACCCGACAAATAGTTGTCTTTTCTTTAGAGTGAATTTCCACTTAATTGAGTGTATGAGAAATGAACAAAATTAACTCATCAACTGATTTAGGGATGAGTTAAAAGGATCCAAAATGAAAGATTAGAACAAAGATTTTTTTTTCAATGCATTTTCGGCGCACTTCAGTGGAAGATGTATACAATTCTCCAGCAAAAACTCCATCGTTCTTTTCATAAGTCCACACGATTGAAATGGTTGTAACAATACATATATGCTAGACATCACTAAACCGATCGGAATCGCTATTAAAACCAACACTATAATCCATGCTATTGATGTCATTGCTGACATTAACGACATTTTTACGATTGTTTAGACTAATTTTTAATTACAATTAATGCCAGGTTATTATTGTTTTTAAAGTTGTTTTAATTAGAATTATTTTCATAACTGATTTTTTTGAAACGACTTATACTATACAACAAAAAATTAGTACAAAATAATTAGTCCCAGAATTTGGCGCTGGCCTACGAATGCGCTCTACAAGAATAAAAAATAAAATCTATGAAACTTTTTTCTTAGTTCAGAGAACTTAATTCAGCTTTTTTTGACGCAATCATTATTTAAGTTTTAAATCTTAAGAGTAGAAATCTATTTGAATTAAATATTCTATGATAATTATATTCTATGTTAATTATATTCTATGTTAATCATTAATTTCTTTTCATCTTTTGCTTGAAAAATCTCGTTTAGTTCATCTCTTATAATTAAATTTTCAAAATTTTTTACATATTGACTAATGAATTTATTTCGGTTCGTACTCTAAAAGTGATTTATCTCTAAGTTTCTTTTAAAACATATTTCATTATAAGCAATGTTATTTTGACTTTTTTCTTGTATAATTATTCAAAAATCTGATCCACATTTGAATGGACTTATTCTTTCTTTACAAGAATAGAGAATAGAAAATTCACTTAAAGCATTTAAACATCAAAGTCTATTAGAGAAGAGATGGACTAACATTTTCACCTAAAAATGAGCATTATTTTACACTTTAGGCCCTTATCTTTAGTCCATTTCTTCTCTCAAAGACTTAATTTCTTAATTTTATTTGAAATTTGAATATGTAGTGAATAAATACATTCAAATACTTGAATTATCCAGTTTTTTATTAAAACAAAAATAAATTGAGAATAATCAGTAATATAGTAATAAAAATGTGATAAAACTTTTATAAATCTAGAACTTGAACTTTATACCAATAAACTTGAAGATTATTAATAACAAATTGGATTATTATGTAATAAAAGTAAATTTACTTTAAGTTTTTTAATTGAATACTTATAAGAAAATCATTTATGACAACAAATGGGATAAAAATATGATTAGGTATTGACGTGAGTGGTGTTTGAGAAAAATATTATTTGCAGACTAATTACTTCTAATATCAGACTAACCTTTGATTTTGTTCAATAACTTATCAATTGAAAAACAACAAATTGAGTGAATTTGATAAACGTTGATATCGTTATAAACACTACAAAAATCAAAAACAGACCAATCATTCAAAAAATTTTAATCTATTTTGAACTTTATAACAAATGGTATGACACTATTATTCTTATATTAGATTTGAAAAGTTTAGAAAAATATTCAAAATAAACTAAAGTTTAACAAAAATTAACAAAAATAATGGATTTAAAGCCAATAAATATTAAAGATTGGATTAAAGAAAATGAAAAATTTTTTCTTCCGCCCATTTGTAACAAATTAATGTATTCAAAAATTAGTGTCTAATTACCAAAAATACTGTAATAAACTTAATAAAATTTAATTAAATTTAGGCACAACGACCAATTGAAAGTGTTCTTTGTCGGAGGTCCGAACCAGCGTAAAGATTTCCATCTAGAAGAAGGGGAAGAGGTATATCTTAAGAAGTGTATCTTGAGTTGAAACACATCAAAATTATTATTCTTTCTAAATATATAGTTCTTTTATATGGTTAAAGGAGATATGTGTTTGAAAGTAATAGAGAAAGAAAAACATAAAGATGTCATAATCAAAGAAGGAGAAGTATTTTTATTGCCTTCAAGAATACCACATTCACCACAAAGAAGAGAAAACACTATAGGTTTCAATTATTCACTTTAAATAAGATAGTATTTGAAAAAAATATATTTCGGATATAGTTTTCAAATTAGTTCTTTCAAAAATATGGATTATATTAATGCAGTAATTTTATAGTATGAGATTTTTTTATTAAAAGGATTGGTTATTGAAAGAGAAAGACTCAAAGAAGAAAGAGATGCACTTCTTTACTTTATCGATGGCACTAATGATATTTTGTATGAGCGTTGGTTTTATTGCGAGGATTTAGGAACACAATTGGGGCCAATCATAAAAGAATTTTTCTCATCAGAAGAATATAAAACTGGAAAACCGAGCACTAGTAAGTATTTAAGCAAAATTTTATGTAATATATTTTGATCAATTAATTTACATTTTAATATATTTTGATCAATTAAATTATATTTTAGATTCAAAACCTCAAAAGCCCTGTTATTCTACTAACAAAACCATTGAATTGATGAAACCGTTCAAATTGAATGAATGGCTTGAAAATAACAAAACCGAAATTAACGATAATGGATACAAATCATTGTTTGGCAATGATTTCGAAACTAAAGCATTAGTTTTTGGAGGAGACAAAAAGCAACAGATTTACAACAGTTGTGAAACTTTTTTGTTCCAATTGGTGCGTAACTTAACACATATTATGATTAATCAATAAGGAATTTCCTAATCTATAAAAATTAACATTACATTTAAAAACAGACAAAAAACTGTTGTATAGGTCAGGGCTTAATATTAGTGAAAAATTCTACTTCTATTAAATTTGAAACTTATTTTTGACATTTGTTTTCTTAAGAGAAATTTGAATACTTTTCAGTATTATTCAAGGTTTTAATTCGAGATAATTTTAAAGATTCAAATAACTTGTTCTTCAGGGAGTCTTTATAACCCAACAAGAGGGCGACAACTGCACTATATCTTTAAAAAATATCTTGATTTCTAAATTGTTATTTTAATAATACGTTTCAATAGAATAGCATTCTCTATACAAGAGATTTGTTTGTTTGTCAGTCAAAATACTTAAAAACTGGAACTAGAGTTGTATTACTAAAGGAAAATTCTTAAAATTAGGACATAAACACACGCGAAACTCACAAAAAAAGAATAGTTTGAAGAAAGTTTTACCATTATTTTATAATACGAGAAAATAAACAAATTTTCAATTAGTTCACATCCATTAATTACTTTAATTCAATAATTAATATGAATTTTTAAATTACTTTTATTAACTTATATTAACTTTTGTTAACTTTTGTTAACTTTTATTAACTTTTATTAATTATCTATTAATTTGATTAACAGAAAGATAATTCTAGTGTGGAATTAGAGTCAAGATGTTGTCCATTAGAAGAAGGAAACACATTACTTATACCAAAAGGAATGAGGTATTCTTGAAAAAAAATAATATTAAGTTATAGTCTCTTTTGCTTCATTGCCATAATCTTAAGTAAATTTCCTTCAAATTTGACCTAAAATTTCTTTAATTATGAATAGCTTTTGGACAAATAACAAAACTCTCTGACTTTACACATTTATAATGAGTAAAAATGTTTTTCAATTCATTGACTCAATAATTATTAAGCACTTTCATAGAGAATATAATTAAAAGTTAACTTTTTTTGACTCAAGTAGCGAAAAATCTGAACGATTAAAAACTTTAAAAATTTTTTTCAAGCGTTAATATTTCAAGTACAGCATATAGGGCTCTAAATAGATATAAATTAGAAAATTTTCGACACATACAGAAAAAAAATTTTCGATACATACAGAAAAAAATTTTCGATACATAAAAAAATTTAATAATATTTAAGTGAACTTTTTTCTAATTAAACTTTTAAGAAATTAGAAAGTATTGAACAGATATTCAAATGTTTTTCTTTGTATTAAAAAGTGAAAAAACATTTTCAATTACTCGATTTTATAAGAATCTAAATTTAGAAAAAGTTAATAAAAATTTTCATTTATTTATATCTTTTAAATTGAAAAAAATACAGATTGTCCTTAATTGAAAAGAACTTTTAGAGTTATTCACACGAGAAAATTATTTATTATTATTTGAAAAAGCAATGACACAATTAAAAGGATGATTACTAATGATTAAGTTCTATGTAAACATATATTTGCTTAAAATATTTGATCGTTTGTATAAAGTAAATAACTTTGAATGCAAGTAAATATTAAATATTAATAGTATTGTAGTTTCATTCCCATCGTATAAGTTGCAAAATTAGAGTCAAAATTAGTTTCAATTCAACAATAGTTAACTTTCTATAAATTCAAATACAATTATTCATATTATTATTCATTATAAGTGAGAGAATAATTTAAATCTAAAAATACTCAGTAGTGAAAACTTTCTTAACCTCTAACTTAAATATTGAACAAAATCGATTACTAGTTTATTAAAGTTCAATCAAATTCATTACCAAAACTACATTAAAAAGTCAATCACTTTTAATGATAATACGTTTGCATCAATTTTTGATTATATTTGTTATGATAACTATTTGGCCCACTTTAATGTGGTAAGAGTGAAATGTGGCCCTTGAATCTAGATTTGATTCCGACCGCACTTCCAGAGGTTTCAAGAGTTTAAAGTATTTGTACCATTGAACCAATAAACTTTTATCAGTTAATCAGTTGATATTCATGAGATTCAACGTTCTCCTATTGAGGCGCGGAGTTAAAAGTTCAATTAGTAATGACTTTGAATAAAACTTTAAGCTTTTTAATAAATTAATCAAAATTCATAGAAACTTTTTTTAGTAATACCTTAAAAGATTCATCATTTAAGTTAAATCAATGACAAAATTTAAATCAAAAGTGTGACTCAGACTTTTCATTGCAGAGATAAATAGCTATATTTGCATAATTTTTACCTTATTTCCTATTAATAGCTTTTATTTTCTATTTTAGATGTTCATTGAAGTCAACTCATGGAAGTTATACTCTTGTAGTCTCAATGCCAACTAACAAATCGCATGAAAATAAATCAATTTTAACCTAGAAATTAATGCCAGATTTATTTTTGATAAATTAATACAGAATTTATAATTTTTAAATTTTTTGTATTAAATTAAGTTTTTCAATGAAAAAGAAAGTTTTCTTCAATTCTTAAAGATTCCATTCATTTCGACTACGAATTAAGCCCATTAAAGGCATTAAACATTATATTAAATTTAACTTCTGATCAAAAATCCTTGTTTTTAGAAACAATATTATAAATTCATACCATTACGAAATATAAGACATCAATAGTTCTCTAAATTGATTAAAAATTAGGAAATCTTACTATACTTTTATGCAAGAATGTAATTAACTGTAAAGATTCGTTTATTTATCTCATGAATTTTAAGAATTTAATCAGATTTTTAAGAATTTGGTCAAAATTTACGCTAACAAAGTAATTATTACTTTGAAATTAAAATTGAAGAGAAGATAAGTTTTAAGAAAAAAAGAGTTTCTCGAGTTATCAAATTAGAAAATCATCGACTTTTAGCACATTTAATATGAATTTTATTAGTAAAAGATTAGGGAAAATGTTATAAGTTGTGAAACTCTAAAAAAAATCACTTAAATATTAAGATAGGAGTTATGCAACAGAACAATAACTTGTAAGCGAAAGCCAAATAACTTGTGATTTGGGGAAAATTAATTTGAAGTCTCACATCAGCGCTAATAACTTTACAACTTTCATGCGTCACATATCTTTATCACTAGAACTATTAAAATAAATTAAGCCAAATGACAATCAAACCAGTTCTAAAATCTATTTAAATTGAAACTTATTGAAGTTGAATGAATTTTCAACTAATTGCAGTTTCATTCAATTTCTATTCTCATATTTTGGCACTAAAAGGATTTTGGTATTCAATACAGTGTAAACATTATAAAGGTTTTCAAGTTTCTAAATATCTGCGAACAATAACTCAATTTAGCTTTAGTTTGATTTATCAAATAATAATATTATCCTAACTATCATTTTTCTATAACTACAATGAGTTACAATGTATTCATTTAAATAATGTTTGAACTCATTGAAGCTTAAGCTCAAAGTTGAACAAATGGAAAAATTCTGTTATTGTTTCAATACTTTCTGTTACTTCTGTTTCTTCTACTTTGAAAGTTATCATCAAAATCATATTTTTTCCCAAAACTCAAGCGTCAAAAAAGAATAGATTTGTTGTAATTATATCTAACATTGAAGTTCAAAACAATTCAATAAAACTTAATAAATATAATAAAAAAGTTGTAAATATAATAATAATTCTTGACTTTTTTCCTAAGTTATAGCAAGTTATCATATCATTAATGGGTTGTTATTTGTATTGTCTCGACAGTAATTTCAAAGCGTTTAATCTCAAATGATAATTCTATAATTATTTATATTTATTTCAAAATTAAAACAACTTGCATTCAAATTGCATTCAAATATGAATAGTGTCCAAAACATATTATTAGTTCTACAATTGTATAACTTTTAATGCAATTGATTGTTGATTTTTAACATATAATTGTGTTGTATAATACAGTAGTGCACATGATTATGAAAAAGGATGTAAATTGAGTAGTGATATGAATCCAGGAAGCAACGAATCACCAAATAAGAGAAGCAATTAAACATAATTGATTGATCAGTAGAGGAGCTCAACTGCATGTGCCTTATCTCTAATAATAATAATATGGTCTGCTTTTACTCTCATTCAAATTCAATTGGCATCTTTATATGCCTTTTATCAACTGCCACTTGTTATGGGCTCCGATTTTTTTTTCTTTCCACAGGGAAAGAATAGTTCGTAGAAATTTATAGAATGTCTGCCTTTTAAAAACGTTTTTTTTTCTCGCCATAAATATGAAACACGCACTTTGAAATGGTTGTGCATGGCTTGAAATTCAAGATTTCTGACAGTTAAACTTTGAAGCCATTCCATTCTCTCCAGTGGTTTTATTTCTCTTTGGCTGCAAACACACACCACTGCAATAAAGATTAGCATTCACTCGTCCCCCACTTTTTTTATGCCCATCTTTCTCGGTATTGTACCGAAACATTATGCTGACTAGCGTTTTGAATTTAGGGCTTAAGTCCCTCTCCCTCTCTCTTTAAATTAAATAATATCAATGATTATTATTACTGCACATATTGCAAGTTGAATGTATTTATGTTATGCAATAGTATACTATTGCATATGAGCCAAAGTACAACCACTAATTTCCTCTTCACATCTCATTGAATGAAAAAATTTTGCATAAAAATTAGTAAAAGCTGTTTAGGGTAGAGGAAAAAACTTACTTAAAATTAATTCAGTTGCAAAATAGATACAGATTTAAAAGTTTCGATTAATGGAAATAAGTAAAAAAGTTTTATATTGGAATTGAGACAAATCAATAGACTATGCAATAGAGCATTGCATAATGTTTGGCATTTAAAATTTGATACAATGATAAAGTTTAAGTTGTTTTGAAAGTTTGTATTCATAAGGTATGGTATGTTATGTCGGGTCAGCTGAGTAGCAGAATATTTTACTACCGTATACACGATGTGTTTTCGTACAGTTTAAACAAATAAATTGAAGTGATATTTGATTCAATAACTGACTAAAATAGCAAATGCCATAAAAATAATGTAAACAAAAATGTTTATAATAAATGTTTATTTCTAAAAGTTTATGAAATATATTTCACAAGTGTTAGGTTAACAAATAGGAGTAAAATATTGAAATATGACATTAATCAGGTTTAATTGTACAAATCTAGTGTAACGTAGAAGTAAGCCAAACATCTGTCTGCGAGTTTTGCCACTTTCCCACGACGATACGACCCGATGCACATTCTGGCAGTAGGGTTTAGACGAACTCTAATACTATTGAGAGGGCTTCGTGAAGATGCGTCCATCCAAAGCACCGCATTTTTACAATACTACCAGAGGGGGAGGCCATACATGAAAAGGAGACCGAATCGACTAACACGTTGTATTTCACTACCGAAATATTGAGTGCAGAGTACAGAACATGAGCTCTTTGATGACTGATAGTAATATAAGTTGGTTCTAAAATTGAGTCCAATGTGCAGTCACTGCAATATTCTTGAAAATCTCAATAAGAACTTATTAGCTTTTTGTGATTGTAATTTTAGTTAATTTGTGTAAAGTCACGGATTTTAGTCTTCTCTTCAGTCTTTTTCTTTATGGCTACCAATAAACTAAAGTAGACTTTAGAAAGTAATGTTTTTAATTTACATTTCGAAAAATTGATTCTGAATGCACTATTAAATCAAATTATGAAAAGCCTCCCTTTTACATATTGTTGTGAATCTAGCAATTTAACAGTACATGCATTTAGGATATCCGAGTTCATGGGCATGTTATCCTCAATATACGGAAATGGATGTGGAAATGAAATTTCGCATGAAAGCACTCTCTAATCATTATTGACTTCTATTCTTCTACTCTCAATGAGAAAAATGTTTTTTTTCAACTTTCACTCTAATGCTCGATAATAATGAATTCAATTTAAATTAATTTATGCATTATTGAACTTGTTCTATTAGCATAATTAGTTGAGCCCAAAAAACCTCAAATATATTACAACAGTATATAATTAAATGATGCTTTTCGGCAACCTATTAATCAAAATCGATGTCAATAAGAGGTGTATTTAATCTAAAAATAACAAGAATCAAAATACATTCAAATATGGCAGTAACTGATTGTAATCGATATGAAATAAATAATTAATCAGCTTTTATTTGATATGACTCTAGTTCTCAGAAGTCAGTGATTCTTCAGAATTGGAGAATGAGTCAGTTCTGGGGTTACTGTGTTTACATACATTTGAGAGTCAAAAGCCTGAAAATACATTTGCAGACAATAAGACTCAGAGAAAGGAGAAATATCTATACAATTATCACTATTTAAATTTAAATAATAAAACTAAATTACTTCGAATGGATTTCGCTTATCCAGTAGTCGCCGTTTCGTTTAACTTTGTGCGAGTTTCCAAATGGGTCTTTCAAACGACTTTTAATCTCTAAAGGCTTTCAAACTGATAGCAATCAAAATGAAAACTTATGAATACAAGCCATCGAACTAAAGAATCTTTGTTTTTTGAATATTTGTTAATTTAGATTTAGGAATAAATTGTTTAGCTATAGAGTTAGTGCAACGTGTATAGTGTTTTTTTTATAGATGAGAATAAAGTCCAGTAATTAGTGTCAGTTTGGTTGATGGTTCATCTTTGAACTGTGGTTCAACTTTGCCACACTTCCACCGATTGGGGCGTTCAACTTGCACTCGATTCTGGTTAGCATTTATATAGCATTCAAGGTGAAAGACATTTGATTACCATTTTGTATACTTGTATTCACTGACAAAATTAGGTCGAACTCATTTCTAAAAAGTTGAAAGAGAGAAAAATAGCAAAATAGCAAAATGAGATTTTTTAGTGTTGTTTGTTAGCAAAGAGCGCATACAAACACTAACGCACTAATACTTGTTTGGCTCATTTAAAAGTTTAATGTTTTATACGTAGAGTTAGATTCAAATCCGACCAAAATTGACATAAATATACAGAGCTTATCAGGAATAGAATGGAAGGGTGTAGGCGTTGGTGTTTGAGAGGACCCAACAGGATGACTGATTAGTGGTGCTATGTTTTTATTAAAGTAATTAAAAGTAGGACATATCAGAGTCAGTCGTGGCCCATATATCCGGGTAGTTGGATGTCAAGGTTGTGAAAAGAAAAAATTAGTATCTGCTCAAGATTTGCGAAGTCATCCATTCGTACAATTTCGGTAAACCATAGTTTGATAGTTTGCTAAATCATATGAGTCTACAGTAATAGTATTTAATAGTATTAAATAGTTTTTACAGTTTCTACTGTTTTTACAATATATAGTATTTAATAGTTTTTACAGTTTTCACAATATATAGTATTTAATAGTTTTTACAGTTTATATAGTATTTAATAGTTTTTACGGTTACACAAAAACAGTAAAATATAAGCCGTAATCAAAACAATCTCTTCTTACGCATAATGAACTTGTCTTTGACAGATGGACACGCTTTCATGCATTTTGAGCTCAAGGAGAACCATCACTCCTTCAGGGCTTTAAAACTAATTTTTTAGTACGATTTTCTCTCTAACACTTTATGCTATGCGTACTGTATATGAAATCTATGAGATAGTTGTTAACTATTACGAGAGATCAAAATTGATTGGAGAATAATTTATACGCAATCAAATCTCAATAAAACATTTTTGGATGAAAGTTAGGCTCAAGTGTCGCAATCGATAATTATTTCGTACCTCTTTCGTCATGTTATGATTAACTAAAAATCTTAGAAACAGTTTTTTTTATATTAATGTTTTATTTTTATTCGACATAAGAGACGTTTTTTTCGATCAGAACATTTGCACAATCTTTAATATTATAAAAGTTATATAATAAATGGTTATATTATATGTTTCATAACAGTAGTAAACTGTAAAATGATTTCCTAATATGTTATTCATTGTGCTCTACTCTACAAAACATATCTGTATTTATCGCATACTATAAGTTTTGCTTTAATAAAAAAAGACTAATAAACATCATATGTAGTAAATATTTTGAATCAAGACTTTCCTTATTGATGATTATCCAAAACTAAACAAAAATTCTTATTACTAAATAGCGTGTTATATAAGACGAACAAATTTTAAGGAAAAAATATTAATGAAAATACTGTTTAAAGAGTTTTTTATCAGAGAAATAAAATTTGTTATTCAAAGCGTTAAATATATTTTAAATGAAAATATAGTCTTAAAGTAAGGTAAATGTTGATAAGTGACAAAAGTCACAAAAGCCTAGCGCATAGTAACAAGATATTAAACGGCACTACTCTCTCATCAAGTATTCAGTTCGCAAAAGAGAGAGAGAGAGAGAGGGAGAGAGAGAGAGAGAGATAAAAAATTGTTTATATTCTTCACATTCACTATATTTATGCAGTAGTTTTTCAATGTTAATCAAAGCAAGAGTGAGCCTTCTCTCTCATAGTTGGTCTCATCCCACCTGTAATACTGTAATAGTAATTATTCTCTTTCAATGCCTTCAGTCCAAGGATGACCATAGCCTCGAGAAGTTTAAAATTTTTTAAACCAAGAATAAGACTTGTTTTCGTTTCTTAAAATTCTATGTTTTTTTCTATGTTTTAAAACAACTTTTCCAATAAAAGTAAAAGAAAAACAAGAATTGCGCAACAGATTTATACTTTATTGTCATTCCGCATAAGAGACACCTCTGCATAAAATACGGATTTTGTTACTTCATAACTAAGTCTGTGTTTTTTTATAAACTTATAGTTTGGATTTGTCGGCACCATATCTGTTATGTTTAGAATCAGAGACTCTTTAAATAATATCTATTTTGATTTTGATTTAGAACAAAAATAGTAGTGAAGAGAACTATCAAGAGACTTATCAAAGTGTAGCTATTGTTATAGAGCGGCACATATCAAGTATCGGCCGACTTATGATGTATTTTTTAGGGGATTTTATAGTTTGATAATGAGTTATCAAAATTACACTGCAATCAAATACTAGAAATCAATTAAAAGTCAAAACTATTGAAGTCATAAATAATTAATTGAATGAATATTTGTTAATAATTATCCGCTTATGTCGCGTTAATCAGTGAGAAACACACATATTGTTTATAAAAACATTTGAGAGCTTTGCTATTGTTTGCATAAAAATTAAGTGATTAAAGGTTTATTCACTTTTAATCACTTTTTTCATGACAAAACATTTATTGTTTTTCATGATTTTACTAAAATATTAGTCATGAAATAGCGTTTGCATTAATCAAATGAGTTGTGACACTATTAAGAAACGTTTTTAAACCATATTTTTCGAAATTAAAGACTAAATAAAACACGAATTAAATTGAATTAAAATAAACAAAACAATAGACAAACTCTGCAATTATTATGTTTTTTCAAAACAAAGATAACGCGAAAAATAAGTTAAAACGTTATTTAAAAAATTGAAACTTTTAAGTAAATTAAAGACAACGAAAACAACTTTAATTAAAATAAAAATATGATTACAAAGATTTAAATGGCATTAAAAATGATAAATATTTGGGAAAAACAACATATGAGTTAAATGTGAAAGAAGTCCTTCATTAAAAAGTTGGCCATCAATTACAGTAATTTTGATTGAAAATGAACTTGACTTTCATAAAACATATAGTAATCGATAGAGAAAAAGAAAATTTAAATAAACTTAAGGAAATAGTGTGAGTGTTTGGACGCCAAAAATTTCTTAACTAAATAATGAGAAGCACATGACTTAAGGACAGGCCATTAAATCAATTGAAAATTGTTGTGCCGGAAAAAAGTATGAGTAGAAAAGAAAGCCTTCGAAAGTTAAAAAGAACTCAAGTCTCGACTCAAAGTTAGGGCTCAAGTCATAAAAAAACTATAGCCTTTTGAGTAACACTTTGTTTTATTGGACTTAAACTTTTATTTTCAAATATTTTGTTTAGTATTTAAGTTTCAAAATATAATATTAAATATTTTAAATTAAACTAAACTTTAATACGAAATATGTTTTGAACTATGAGTTAAAAAAAATGAGTTAAAAAATGAGTTAACTTTAAAAAAAATAGCGAAAAAGATATTGAAAATGTTGACACATATAAAGGGCTTTAAAAATAAGTTGCTTTAAAAAAGGGCTAAGCATTGAATTTGAATAATATTAAGCAATGCAATGATGTAGTAGTGATGCAACTCTTAAGATAAACATACAGTGAGAAGTGAAGAGATGGGGGGAAAAGAGTAGGGGAAGAGTAGTTGCAGCACTCAATTGTCCCAAATTTAAACCAAATAGTATTAATATTGAGCACGTGTTCATTAGAAAAAGGATCGTATTTGGTTGGCTATAGATTTCCCTCCCTTTGATGATAGCGTTGACGTCAGTGTTAGTATGACGTGAACACTAGTCTATAGTTCGCTACAAACTGTAGAGCGGTTTATGTGCAGACCTTAAGCGAAGTTAAAACGATATACAACCAAAAAGTTTGTTTCTGTTCTCTCTTTTGTATAATATTGTGCTTTAGTATTAGTCCATTATTTAATTGATTTATAAGTAATTTATATATAAATAAAGGTTTATATAATATGTCAACTGCTTTGGTCTCATTCTATGATTTCGGTGATCATTGCTCTTATCGGGTATGACTTTCTCATCAATTTATTTATTATTATTGTTATTATTATACATACTTTGCTTTACATATCATTTATGAGTCAAATAATAACTCATTTCATAACTATTGAAAACTTTTTTCGATCAACTCTTTATATCATTTATTATTAGTCTCTCGATTAATACTTTTGTTAATGACTTTAATATTAAGTCAATTAAAGCTAAATCTTTATTATCAATTATTTCTTATTTTTTTAATGATTGAAAAATTTAGAAAAATAATATAAAAATAGGTTATGATGTTATTTGAGTGCCGGACGACTCAAACCATTTCAAAGCAGGTGTCAATTGAACACAAACTCATTACCAAAAGCTTTAATTCAACGCTTGTTTTTGTGCCCAAATAACTGTTTAAATGATCTCTTTTTATGTCTTAAGTTACAAAGTTTTGTAAACTTAAAGTTAAAAAAAAGTTAAAAAAGTTATTTAAAATAGCTTTATTGCGAAGGGTTAATAAAAAAATGAATCAATAATAATAAGATAGAATATAGTATTAGGTTTTAGTATAGTTAAAATGTAGTTTTGAATATAGAAATGATATATAGATTGTTGGTTTAGGTCAGGGCACACGAGATTCTTTAGCCACAAAGTCTAGTTGTAATGTAGGCTACGAGGGATTGGGGGCTGTCATAGATTCGCACTCATGTGTACCAATGCTTAATAGTCTATAGACTATCTTATGTACAATTTCTGCAACTTTTTTTTACTACAATATTATTATTATTATTATTGTATGATTTCTTTTATAGTCAAACAGCGCATCAACAGCTCTGCAAAACTCTAAAAGCGGTTTTGCCTCAACACAAGTCGACAGAAAGACAAATATCGCCTCTGTTTATAACTCAGTGCAACAAAACAATAATAATAATAATAATAACATAACTAATAATAATTTGACTCATAATAACAATTTGATTAACAGTAATCTAAACAACAATAATGTAAATGTAATGACTCGACGTGTTGTGACCACAACAGCCAGTGTCCCAATAGGCTTAACCCATTCATCACATCGATTGCATTCAAACAATACCACAACAGTGCCAGTAATGCATCCCAAAAGTCCAATCGGTGTCTCTAATACTCAGCCATCGGTGGCTCTCGTCAGAGGCTTATCAACAGGTTCTCAGACGTGCTCTATTAGTAATAACAACAACAACAACAACAATAATAATACTATTAATGGCAACAACAATAAAGAACACAAAAAATTGGATCGCAGTTATAGTGAACCGGCAGAGAAGTCGCAATTGGTTCGATTGAATTCGACAACAACAGTGGCGGGACCGATGTCTTCACGGTATAAAACGGAACTGTGCAGAAGCTTTGGAGAAGTGGGAACGTGTAAATACGGTGATAAGTGTCAATTCGCACACGGAGGTCATGAACTTAGAGTCATAACACGACATCCTAAGTTTAAAACAGAGAATTGCAAGAGTTTTCACTCAACAGGATTTTGTCCGTATGGACCGCGTTGTCATTTCATACATAATAGTGAGGAATCAAAAACTAATATTCTTAATAACCTTCAAGGAAGTAATGGTAACAGTGGACCGACAAATGGTCCTCAGCCGAGAATGGACGCAAACCATAATATGAATGGCAAGAATTCAATGACAAGCAATGGTTTTGGCGCTACATATCATTCCAACAATAATTCGCATCCATTACGACCTAAAGCTCTTTCAATTGGTAGTTATAGTTTGGGCTCTTCAGGAGAGATCTCACCGCCAAGCAGTCAAAGTGGAAGCCCGACATCGCTTAATAGTTTCTTTACTGAAGATCCATTTAATCCGTTTGCTTCTCCTTCTTCTCACGCGTTGGGCTCGTGTGCAAACAACGCGTTCTCGTTTTCGCCTGATTTTGCTTCACTCGTCACTACACAGCATAACAACAAGAATACAGGACTGTCAACATTTGGTGGATCGCAACCCACTTTATGTCCACCTTTTCCTTTAGCGACTAATATGTCAGACATTAGTGATCAGTCAGTAGTGCCCACAATATTTTCTAATACATTCACTACCACCTCATCGACTAATACAACACTTGACCATCATATGAATGAGGGATCACAAGGTATGACAAGAACACCACCTCCACAACCAAGTAAAGTAACACCTGTGTCATACCCGGTCGCTCCCGAATCACCAGTTGATAGCATAGCATCAGATGTGGATGCTTTGAAATTAGAACAGAGTAGTCGCAGTCCGATCCCTGCCTGTAGTTCCCCTCTTGATGTGAGCAAAAGTCTTCCTCGATTGCCTATTTTCACTCGTTTTGCTAATAATGGTAGCAATACTAACAATGACTTGGAATAGTTTTGAGACGTACCCAACCCAACAGTCCCTTTACTTCATTCTTTCTGAGACCATTTGAAAGAGAGAGAGAGAGCGCACTGGAATTTCCCTTTTTTCTCTTTTTCTATTTTTTAAAATCCACTCTCAGGTACTCTTTATTATACTTTTAATAATACGCGTATTATTCAACTCGAGGGACCATCACTTATACATACTTTTTATATATACATTTATTTTCTGCTCCATTTTTCTCCTTATTATTATTATTATTATTTCTGGTTTATTAGTCAGAGTGTCCCAAAACAATCGCTCAACAAATTATTTAATATCAATTATAATCATTATTATTAAATATTATAAATCTAATAGAGAGTTAAAATTCTGTTGTTTCATATGTTTTCTATCAATGTTTTCTGCAACATAACTCAACATAAGCTGCTCTAATCATTAACACTAAATGTTAGGCGAGTTATTATTTTTACAAATTTAACCAAAACAACAACAACACAAAAAAATCTTATTTGATTATTACCTAATTTTCAAATTTAATTTAATAATGATTCTAATTACTTGATTTTTGTATATTTTGTGTAACAGTAATTATTATAATAATGGATTTTTTTAATTATTAGCAGTAGAGATACCATTAGGCATAGCTTTAAAAAATACAATATATGATATGTTACATCGACTTTGCATTTGTTTCATTCTCATAACTATCTGCAGCTAAATTAGATATTTATTATATTAAAGAATGAAGAAGTAAGCGATTTGTTGTAAAAATTTGAAATTATTTTTTTTTCATAATTGATATTTAATATTAATATATAATATGAATTTAAAGAAAATAATAACTTAATGTGGATTGTGTGAGACGTGCCTTAAACTTCTTTTTTATACTAAATTATCGCGACGTATCACAGTTATATTTATATTGTTAGGCAGCGTTCGAGACATAATTTCAAACATTATTTGAAACATTCTTTCAAACATAATGTCTTTTCAATTTTCATGATATACTTTTTATTAAGCATTCATTAATTTAATTTTTGTTCTCTTTTTTTTTGTCTTAATTTAAACTTATTTATAAAATATCATTAAAATACACACATATATTAGAGTAATTTAATCAATCTTTACTATTTAAAAAGAAATTTGTTTTTTAATTTTTTGTTTCTTTAAGTAACTTATGATATAATAATAATATATAGTGTGTGTACTGTTTATAAAAACGTTTGCAATGTTCTTATTTAAATTAATTATTAAACAAATGCTCATATTATTTAAATTGACGTTAATGTTATAGTAATAGATAAATAATTAATTAATTAGTAATTAATAATAATAATAAAAATTATATCGACATAAATATATTATTATTAAAAATACCTGTTGAGTTATACTGTCGTATAGGTTTGTAATAAGTTTATGCACCAAAGAGTTTGTGTTATGACAGTCTTTGATGACAGTGTGCCTTAATATATAACAATTTTGTATTGGACCAAATCTTATGGTTATTTTTGCATAATTTCCCCCTTTTTTTAATTAATTAATTAAACAAATACATACAAATCTCATTCCATAAACTAATTGAAAATATGTCTCCATTTTCATAATATTTATAATATATTTTTCTTTTTTTTTGATTTAACTTAACTTTAAAGTGATTTATTGAAAGAAACGAATAATTATCTGGTATTAAATATCTTTCTAAATATTCTCCGGTTTTAAAATTGCATTTAAAATTAAAGTGTATAATAAAGTTAATATTTTAAATTCAATTTGTATTGTAATGAGAAGTACTAATACTTTTTTATACACACATAATATGAATAACAGTTGAGAAAAATTGCTCGATTTGAAAGGTTTCCAATACATAAAAAGCATTTTAAATATAAAAAAAAATTCTTTGTAATAAATAGTTTTATAAAAAGGTTTATAATAAATTTTATCTAAAAAACTTATTTGAGTGCATTCATTAAAAAACAGTATATGGCATATACTTGAATAAGGGCTTGAGATATTGAGAGCTTCAGTGTTTCAAATATGATAAGTATTGTTGAAGGTTGTTATGGTCGTCGAATCAGTCGTACGATTCTCTCTATGACTATATGCTTGTATATTCTCCACTTATTTATCTTGTTTGTTAGAAATAAATTGAAAACGATGACCTTTTTATCATTGCTTCTTATCGCCCTTTTTGAAAACTTGCAGACTGTCATAGAGAGTGTTTGTATTAGTGAATATGTTGGTGTCCATTAAGTGTTTCGTGGTTTGGATTTCAAATCAAATCTTACAAAATGGTCTAAATTTTTCTTCTCAACTATTTCGTTACGATTGGATATGGCATT
>JAQIWZ010000379.1:0-20551 GCA_034697245.1 Malaconothrus monodactylus | reverse complement strand
CTCTCTCTCTCTCTCTCTCTCTCTCTCATTCTCTCTCACAAACTATATCTTTCGCAAAACTCATATTCAGTCCTAATGTAGAGAAGTTATTATATGAGAGAAGTTTTTCCTATTTCTCGTTATCTTTCGTTTTTTATATCATTATTGAATAATTACAGAATTTATTTCGCTCTCATATTTAAACCTGATATGGGGTGTCATCTATTTTTTCATATCATATATTGAAATTTTTTATTAAATATAAATTTAATTAATAATAATCAAAAATCTCCCAAAACTTTATCATTGCTTTTAGCATAGCATCAAAACAATAGCTCATAAAAAAATTTAATTAAGAAATTTTTTTTGTTTCTGGAAACAAATTAATTACTCTTAAAGAAGAAGAAAAAACTGAAGTTTAAAAACTAATTTCTCTTTTAATTAATTCATTTCTCGAATAATTTAATTCAATTATACGAAACTTTTTGACAGTAAATAATTATTTATTAATACTAATTATAGCTGAATTTAAAGCCCTTTAAATCCTATCTAATTATTGTCTCTCTTTTTTTCTCTCCTGTTTTGCAATCCTTTCTCTATCCAATTGAATAATTAATTGAATTTCGCGAAACAAAATTCAATTCTGGAACCAAAGGTCGTTCAATAATAGCCAAAAAAGGTGATGGTTCTCAAGTTAAAGAGTCTACTGATTCGAGTAATACTACTCTCGAAGACGAAGACGCCAAAGGTAGGAACCATTTTAATTATTATGTTTATTAATTCGTAAAACTTTATCTTTTTTCTTAGTTTTAATTCTAAAGCTAAATAAATTGTTTTTCTTTTATGTCATTTTTTCGCTTTAATAAAATTGAAAATTTTTTCTTTTTTTTATTCTTAATCAAAAAGATTTTTTGAGAAAAGAAATGAAATCAAGCAATAATTGCACGAAATTTTTTCTCTTTGTTTGCAGTTTGAAGAGAAAATTTTTTTTATTTGCTTTAATTTTTCAGCAGTATTTTTGATTTACTGCTTGAAAATTCTGTGTCTATCGATTTAGAGCTTGTTATTACTTTTAAACTTTTCTTATTTTTTTTTGCTTAAAATCTTGTCTTTTAAGAAATTTTAAACTAAATTTTTGAATTAAAAAATTAATTATTTATAATTATATTGATGTGATTTTCAATATAAGCCTTATTTAGACTTAACTCACATTTTTTCTCTTAAATAATTGAATGCAAAGCACATTCTCTGTTCGCTTATTATGTAATGTCATGTCTTTATCACTTATTCTCAACAACTTTTGTTCAGAAACTTCTTCTATTATCTAACATTATCTCAAATTTCTGTCTCTTATTTCTAACAAAATTTTATCTTAAATTTTTTCTCTCTATCTCTTTCTTTTCTCTATATCTTGAAAACAAATTCTGCTTCTTATATGTTTCTAATGTTATATTCTCTTCATTCTTATTGGTTATATATCTCTTTTATATATAAATATATATTTTTTAACTTTAACTTATTTTTTTCTGTTGCTTATATTAATATAATTCTTGTGCCACATTTGAAATTCCGTTCCTTCTTCATGACCAGAATGCTCAATACAACACGGAGTTGAGCGCAGTAAAACTGTAATACAAGCTGACGTTAACGCAGGTAATAGTTCATGATTATAAAGAGCAAATACGGTTGCCAGGCCTTCAGAGGTTCAAAACCAAATTGGGGACTAAGAAATATATTTTAACAAAAACCAGATATTTCTCTGCAATCCGGGTGATCAAGAAGTTGATGACCTGTCTCAATATTTTCCTTAATTTTTAGTAAAATATTGTTTTAAACTTTAAAAATAAATTTATTCTTTTTAAATCCTCATTTGAAATTTCAATCTGAAAATATTTTCTCAAAAATTATGTCGAAATGAGAGAAAATCGGTAGAAATTTTAGAATTAAAAAAATCTGGTAGAAATCGTCTCCAGTCTAAGGTTAAGGATTCTCCCGTTCAATCCGGGAGGTCTGGCACCCGTATTAAGAGCATATACAAACTATTTAAACAGTACAGAAAACAACATTCAATACACAAACAGTAACACAATACACACATACAAAAAATATCGGACAATAATCTAAGTTAATAAAAATATAGCGCTATTTTTGGATATTAAAAATGATAAACTAATTTTTAAGGCTAGAATTTTTTTATCTAATACTTCATTTTTGATGACAGGTTTATAGTGTGGGGAATTTTAATTGGTTTTTATGAGTTTTATCGCTTGAAGTCTGAATTTTATGAAACTTTATTTTTATTATTTACTTAAATCGAAAACTATATTAAAGCTGATTATTCTCTAAATTTATGACTTTAGGAATTTCTGGTTAATTTTGAAATAAAGTACGGATTTTTATTTTTAATCCTTTTTTATTGAGTTAATAAAGAATTTCGTGAAATTCTTTGAAATCTTTAATGAATACGTGATTTCATTCCAGGAATCATGTAATACATGAATAAGTTTGAAATTCTCCATCAAAATTCTTTATACGAATGCTCAGCAAATGCTATAGAAAATATTTAATCACAGAAATAAAAATCTCTAACTATTCTTCATTCCACTCATAGTTTTATTCTCGAAATTAAAACATAAGTTTTCTCATATATGAAAAAAAATTCAATAAATTCTATATTAAATATCAATTTTTATTCTTAGAGGCGAATAAGTTTTTTATGTTTTCGCCATCATCTTAGACTTAAATCTTTCAGTCGTTTGAATTTAATATTTTTATTCCTAACGTAACTAAAAATTCTTCAAATACCCATATCTGAAGCAGGAATAAGATTATATATATTTTTATCCAAAATATAAAATTTTGATTCAAAGCTTCAGATTCTGTAATGTATCCCAAATTTATTTCTTCATCACTTATTAGAACTTTCAAAGCAATGTCTAATTATTATTCTTATCACGTGTTAAATCCAATTAATGATAGAGTGCTAGAAAACAAAATTTAATAAATTTAATAAAACTACACGTAATGTACATTTGAAAAAGGGCTATTCATGTAATTCTTGGACTAGTATTGCATTTAAATTATAGATTCTTTTGCCAGAAAAGTAGACAGAATTTTATATACATATAGAAAAACTATTCGGCAAAACATTTGATGCAAAAATTATGAGCAATTATTCTATGACTTAATTTCACTTAATGATTAAAATATTTCTCTCTCTCTCTCTCGAGAGAGAGAGAGAGAGAGTTAAAGAGCTCTGAATTATAGGAAAAAGTTTTTTTGTGGCAGAATTTAAATGAGAATTCGCTTCAGAATAAGATCCAGAATTTTAGAGAAATTTATTTTTCCCAAAACTTAAATGTCATCAAAATTTAGAATCAAATGCAATCCAATCGTTGAGTACAAGTATATAACAAATTGAGAGCTATTTTATTGGTCATTATAGCCTCTCAGCAGATATCATAAAATTTTATTTCGGCTAAAACTCTGTCTTAAAATTGATTTCTCATTCGTTAGGCGTCTGTGACTCTACTCAAGAAATTAGTGCATACATTCATTAAAAAAAAAAATTTTTTTAAGCATTAGTTTTTTTGTAAAGCATTTTTATCTCACTACTACTTTCACTCAAAAAAAATTATTTGAAATTATAATTAAATTTTTGAAGAATAATAGAGAAGAAAATATTTTCTTGAAATCGAATTTTATTCACTTTTATTTACTATAAAATTTATTTCTCTCAAAAACCTAAAACTTGATAAAAGAAAAATTGGCTATAATTTGATTATTTAGAGAAAAAAATTCCTCTAAAAAACATCGATTCCCAGCTTTAACTTCTTATTCAACTACACAATAAAACTGATAAAAAGCTAATCAATTCAGAGCTTCCACTACTTCATAATCACATTTCATGTTCAAAACCCATGTTTTGCTTTCTAAGGAAAAAATGAAAAGTTGAAAAAAAATCCAATAATAATCCTCTTAAACAAGATCTGAATAAATTTTTTTTCTACAGTTTGAAAAAAACCGCAAAACTTTGAAACAAAAGATCAAAAAAATATCGCTTCCTTATTATTATTATTATTATTATTTTTATTGTCACTTATGATTATTATTATTTTCGTTTTTGTTTTTTATTATTACTATTATTAGGCAAATATGTCAATACTTCTTCTGCACCTTCTTCTCCACCATTCATACAAACGGCGGCACATTTAGTGAGCCATAAATTACAAACTACTCGCACTCCAGTACACACTCAGGCCATGAATTGTTTGCCCAATTCAGGTATAGGTAACAGAAAATAAATTAAAATAATGCGCGAAAGAAAAAAAAATCTAATCAATAAAACTAATGCCTTAAAAATTTTCCAACACTAATAATAAGTTTTAGTAATAATTTTAAGCTTGAAAATTAAATGCACAAAAAATTTTTCTTAATCTAAAATTTTGATTTCATGAATATTCTGTATATTTAAGTAGAAAAGGTTTTCGTGAGAGGAAAACAGTATTTTTCTCTTTACTTTTTATTTCTATTTAACGATAATAATTATAGCATTCATTCATTTGCATTCATTTTCAATTGAATTCTTATGTGTTTTCTCCTATATTCTAACAATAATTTACATACTAATTATTTTTGTCACATTCTTTTCAACTCTATTATTGCTCTATTTAACACTTTTGCATCACTAGACAATTATAAATTGTTAGATAATTACTTTTTACATGTTTCGCTTTCTATCTCTTCTCTCCCTTTCTCTCCTTTAACTTTACTCTCATTTGTCTATAATTTAACTCTTTTTTCATATAATTATTTCGAAAATAATTGCAATTAAAGGGTAGTTATAAAGAATTTTTATCGATTTCTATTAGTTTCTAAACTACACGAAAAATATTTCTCTCTCTCTCTCTCTCTCTAACTCTTCTCTCCTTAACATCACTTTTAACTACAACAAAATGTTAATTACTTTATTAAAATGCAACAAGATTTTGCTGACTTGAAAATAGTTGCATGGTTTTAATGCAAATTAAAGCTTAAATTGAGAAGTTTTAGCACTGAATTCACATATTATCTCAAATGAATAGTACATACGTTAACAGAATTTGTTAAATAAAACTTTTCCATTTAGTTGAGCAATAAATTTGTGTAAAAAAAGGAACAAATATTTAGAAAAGTTTTGCACCCAATCGCTTTGGATTAATTCAGGTCTTGAAGACAAGCTTTTATGGAGAGTCTGCTCTCAGACTTAATTAAAGCCTAAATTTAATGCAAATCACTTGTAAAATATAAAAGAAACTCAAATCAAAGTTTACAAACTTATCATTTTTTATATATCAAGTGAATTAACTGAACATTTTTTTAACAAATAAGTTGAAAATTATAACACATTTATCATTCTTGATATTCAGTATAACTGAAAAAAATAATAATTAAACTTAAACTAATGGTTATTATTCGCATTCAAATTGAAAAACTAACAAAAAAAATTTCAAAATAATATTTAAAGCAAAAATTTTTTAGGGGGTAACAAATGGGAAAAATATCAATCATTATGAATAAGGGAAGAAAAAAAATTCAAACAAATTGTTTATTTTATTCAAGACTTAACAAAACCTTACACTAAAAAAACAATTTCCAAACAAAAAATTAACTAATATTTAAACAACAAAAAAATATTTAAGTATTACTAAAATATGCGCTCTCTCTTTCTCTCTCTATAAACAAATAAATCAAATCAAAAAAACTTTTAATTAATAATAATCCTCCCAAACAATCAATTATTTTTCTCTTTCTTTCTCTCTCTCTTTCTTATCCATATTCTGCCTATCAATCAAAATATTTAAATATTAAATAAAAAAAACTTATCGTTGCATCAAATTATTTGCCCAACAATTTAATGCTCGTGATTGACATCCTATTTATTGCCCAACTCTTTGCTATTTATTCTCTGACTATGGCGTTAATGAAATCCTCAAAACTAATTAAACTCTGCCTTAAAAATAAAAATTCTTGAATGACTTAATAATAATAATAATTCCAAATTAATTAATTTATTAACCGCTACTAAAAAATTTAAATAAACCACTAATTAGTGCGAAATTCCAATGGTTTGTTAGACCGTAAGTTATTTTTCTTCCTATATTCACATTCATTGTCTCTTCATTTGTATTAAATAAAAAAAAATTCAGAAACTGTGCAAAAAAAAATTTTTCATTTATTTTCTTAACTTATTTTTAATGCTTTTTGACTCTTTATTTTCTCCTTTGAATTTGTAATGAATATTCTGTTGTGAAAAAAAAGTTTTAGTTTTGAATTTTTGAAAAACTTTTCTTCTTTTTATTTTTGATTGATTTTTTTGATTAACGTAAAAATTAATGTTTAACTGTTTTTCATGTGAATTATGAGAACATTTTAATATTCATATCTTGTCTTATTTTTTCTCTCCCCTGGATATATAGCGCGCAAACAAGAAGTAATTAAAATAACTGAGCAATTATTAGATGCTATTAATAGCGGTGATTATGAGACATATACAAAATTATGTGATCCACAAATGACAGCTTTCGAGCCCGGGGCTCTCGGAAACCTAGTCGAAGGGATGGACTTTCATAAATTTTACTTTGATAATGGTATTCATACTTTATTAATTAATATCTTTTAAAATTTTTTATGGATGAAAATTTCTTTAATCGTAAAATTTTAGGACTATTTCTATCTTCAATGAAAATTTATTGCTATACAAACTGATGAATAAATCAAGTTTTTAGTAGTGATGTATAGCTCAGAGATTTTTCATTTCTCTTACCCTAGTCTTAGTCTTATGGCCAGAATTTAAATTTATCTTATTTAAGTCTTAGTTTTATTGTCAAAATTTTCATTTGTATGACTTAGTCTTAGTCTTAAGAAAAATTATTTCAAGACTTTTTTATTTCGCTTAGTCTTACTCTTGAGCTATACATCATTAGTTTTAGATATAATCTCAGAGATTTTATGTTTTTTCAGCAAGATTTAATAAATATTCATTAATTTTTAAATATTCGTTCGCGATAAGAATTTCGAAATTTCAAATTCCTTTTCTTAGCATCAAAAGTAGAATATTTAAGAATTTAAATCTTCTAATTAATGAATTCTCAGGAAAATTCTTTGTATGTATTATTAAAGTAGAAAACAATTTGTTATAAAGAATTTTCTTGAAGTGGAAGAATTTAATTAACTTTATCCATAAAACTATAAAACTCAAGAATATTCTCTCGTTCATTATCTTAGCAATAAATTCTTTATTGAAGATATAAATAGTCCTCAATTTTTAACTAAAAACAAGAATAAAAAGAAAGCCTAAGATGTCTAAAAGAATCCAAGAATTTTTGATAAGAATATCCTTTTTATCGATTTAGAATATTCTAGACAAAGAATATTTGCATTGGATAAAAATGTTATTTCAAACATATGTTTAGTTTTAAAATTATTCCTGACTTCTATTATTTCTTATATATAAAGAAGAATGGCATCAAAGATAAAAAATTTTTCAAATTTAGTTTTAGGTAAAAACTCGAAAGCACTCAATACAACAATACTTAATCCATCAGTTCATCTATTAGGAGATGACGCGGGTATGCATAAAAAAATTGAATTCACAAAAACTTGAAACTCTTATTTCAAAAACTCAAACATATACTCAAACAAAAAAATTCATAATTCAATTACTAATCAAAAAAATTCTTGTCCAATAGCTTGTATCGCATACATTCGTTTGACTCAATACATGGATAAGTAAGTCGTTTATAAATTTTTCTATATTTCAAAAAAAAAAATTCTTAAAATTACAGATAGATTTTTGTTTTCCTTTAAATATTTGTGTATTTTTCGTCTTCACTGAATTAATTAATAATTCAAATTTCTATTCGCTCTCTCTTTTCTCAACTACTGAATTATTAACAATGATTCTTAACTAACAAATTAAGAGCTCGTGTTATAAGATTCCAGGAATAGTTTGGCGGCCAATTAATTAGCTTTTTATATATAACACACATTGAAACTTATTGAGTCTCTAATGAATTGTTAGCTATAATTCTTAATCTTATCACCTCTTTATGTCATTTTCTAACTTTAATTTAGTGAAAATTCTATAACAGAATATTCTTTAAAACCTTAAAAAAGATCATAGCCCATAAAAGATCAGAAGTAATAAATATTAGTTAAAAAGTCAAACATTTTCTATCCTTAAAAGTAATTCAATTTTGTTTTTATTGTTTTTAACCCAACTATGAGAAAAACAATACTTTTTTAGTAAATTTCATGTATTTTCCCCTTTTATGTTAATGAATAAACTGTTTCTTCGCTTCCTTTAAAAATAAAGTCACTTTTTTCATACAATAAACTTCTTATATATTCTTTAAAATAAAATAATAGAAACGACAAATTAAAAAAAAATAGCTTTTCAAAAACAGTTCTGTTATATTAGTTTCTATTGTTATTTATTCTGTATTTCTATTCTTTCGGAGACAATGAACTTATTTGTTCACAGAATCCAAACTCCAAATCGAATGTTTCCTTCTTTTTATATATATATTCTGTTGAGTATAGTATTCATGTTAAGTATGCATTAGAATTATAGCTTAATTATTTAAATTTTTTATCTTTAGATAAGTACAAAAAAAGCCCTTAAGTTATTCTGAATTATATTAAGTAATAAGAAATTCAACTAATTCTTCAATAGATATTATATTTTTGTTTTTCCCCTTTTTTCTCTATTATTCTCTAAAATTCTGTGAAGAATCTAAAATTAGTGTTTAGGATGAGAACAATTATGGAATAATTGTTGAAAAAAATTTATGCTTCGGTTAATGCATTACCAAAAGCTATATTTGTTTTTAAAAAATTTAATTTAAATGAAAGGCAAAAAATTTTTTTAATATCAAAACTGAATTCAATTAAATTGAAAGCATTCTTAAGCTCTATAAAAGTGTATCAAATTTTAATGAATTAATAATTTTTTTCTTCTCCTCCCTATTACTCCTAAATATTATACTAAGAGATCGAAGAATTGAATCCAAGCTTATTATTGGACTAAAAGTTTTGAGTCTATTATTAGATTTTTAGAAATTATTTTATTTCGCAATATTTCCTTTTAAGTAATCGAAAAAAAAATTTAAAACAAAATTTAATCTTAAAGTGAGCTCAAAGGTCAAAAGTCATGCATTTTTAAACATTTATAAGTCATCTTATGCTTAACTGAATAACGATTGCGTAATAGAATTGATTCGAGTGCCTGTTTTTGCTATAAGTCCTCAAACTTTGCCTACTTTTTCATACTTCTCCTTAAGTCGATTATTAGATACCAGTTTCTATGACTCCATGACTACAACCGATAACTTAATTCCTATCTCTTCTTCTTCTGTTTTTCTGCTATTCTCTATATTTCTTAATACAGTTTATTCTCGATTTCAGAAACTCATATAGGAATCAGAAATCTTTTGCTAAAAGATCCAAAAAATAGTAAAAAAATCAGAATTGATGTTAATTTTCAATTTATAACTAATGAATAATTTTATTTAAAGAATAATCAAATAGAAAATTTTTGAACAGTTTTTTTCTCTAAAACCTTAAAATAATCGCACATTTCCATAGGGTTTGCAATAACCAAACATTTTTTAACACTATCTGCCTGTAGGATAAGTCGAGGCTTTAAAAAAATAAGTTCCTTGAGACGGATTTTGCTATAAAGAAAGTTACGATTATCGACGATATTCTGTATATTTATTTCGATACAAATCGCAAAAAACTTGAAAAAAATCTTATATAATGTTGGGTTATATTTAGAGAGCTATGACACCAAAATCCCTATGAATTTTCATCAATTTTTTCTGATTTATTTACTGTCAAAATATATTTATATAAGAGAAACAAAAATAAAAGTCTGAGAAATAATCATTTTGTATATAGTTTTTCAACTGATAAGAAAAAAAAAGAAAAATAAGACTTGAATTCATAGAAAAATAACTTTCAAAATAATTATTAGACAATTAATTTAAATGAAATTCAAAGCCAACCCTTCGGATCAATAATATATTTGATAAAATTGTTTTATTTGATTAGATTATCTGTTCATTTAATCGATTACTCAATACTCAAATCCCATATATTTTCGTTGGTTTGAATCCCAATTCTTGTAGCGAATGAATGAACAAAATTCTGTAATTCTGGAAATTATTTTCTATTTTTGTCCTAAACTTAATTATGTCCTAATTTTATTTCTTATTGTTCAATATTTTGAATGCTAATTAAATTTCAAATTCTCTCATTCTTTTGTTATTCTAAAAATAAATTCTGAATTCTTTGTTATTAAATAATTCAAATCATCGCTCGAGACTTTTATTTATTTATTTTATTCTTGAATTTATTTTGAACTTTAAATCTATATAAAAATTTTTAACTATTATTGATTTACATAAAGAAATTTTAAATCTAGTCTCGAGATTATGAATAATTATTCAAACTCTGAACTCAAGCTCGAGATAATAATGTGGTATTTATTGAAATCAAATCCTTTAACATAAAGCTCGAGATTTAGAAAAATGTTTGTAAATTAATTTCATTAAACCATAGCTTTAGAAATAAATTATTCCTAACCTTAAAAAATTATGATGAGCTCAAAATTTTTGGGTCTCTTTCAAAGGTTTAAAACTCTAATGACTTTGAATGAGAGCTCGAGCTGTGGTTAATTGTTCTCTTTATGAAGCTATTGATTTTAGTTTTAATTTCCTCTAATCCAGTACTTAATGCTATCGAAATCAATAAGAAAATAATTAAGTGGTTTTCTGGTGGCATTTCACTTGTAGTTAAGAAACTCTTAGTCTGAGAGTTCACTTAACTTTTAGACGTAGTTCAGGATATTTCAGACCTTAAATTGAAAGTGACTTTAATACTAATAGAACATGAATTTGTTGGAAAATAAATAAACTCCAGACCAGAATTTGTTCTTTTAGGAAAATAGCCTTAAAGACTAAGTTTGAGATTTCTTTTTGCTTTAATAAAGTTTTATTATTAAGAATTGTTTTTGTTCTCTTCAAATAAACCTAACCATAACTTTCTCTTTCGAACTAATGCTTTTTTATTAGAGTTTTAAAATTTAAGACTTTTTTGATGAAATTTTTTCTCACTTTCAGCCATTTTTAGTCAACTAGTGAATAAAAACAAGAATATTCTTAAAGACATTAATTCCGAGGATTTGCTTTAATTCTAAGGAAACAGTAATTCAGAGGAAAACAAGTGTCGAACAAAATTATGATAATCTTTAGGGAAAAAACAATACAATGAATATAAAGATTCGTATTAAGAATAATAGATAGAGAATAAAAAAGTGGTCTATTTGTTATCTTTTTTAGTCGAAAAGCCCGAAAAATAGCTTTTCTTAAGCAGACTTTGAATGCAATGAAAGTTAAAAAAAAGTAGAGAAAAATTCAATGCGTAATAATCTTTAAGTCCTTTAGAATCAGAAACGAGCGAATCATTGGGTATGTAATTTGAGTTCAAAAGCAAACCTAAAGTTCTGATAGAATTCAGGTTAAGTGTAGGTGTCATAGAGTAGGCGAAAGAATATCTGATAAATGCGGAGACGCTCTTTTGATATCTCAAAGTATATATTATGCAAGAATTCTTGATTCAAAATCTCAGTTCTGCAAATAGTCTGCAAACAGAGATTTATTGAGTTATTTATTAAGGACTATAATAAAGATCTGGAATTACTTCTAATCTGAGCTCAAGAATAACTTATAACTTACGTAATTCCCGAGTTAATAAATTTTTGTTATATACACTAGGATTGAAATTTTGTGAGAATTTTATTCAAATTTCTATTTATTCTAAACATTCTCTTGTCTAACATTTTAGGCTTTTCCTTATTCAATATCTTGAGAGGAATTTTGTTTTCCTCTAAAATGTTATTCAAATCAGAAAAAAAATTTGAGACTAAAAATATGCTCTAAAGTCAGAAAATTTGATATTATTTTTAAGGCAATAGACATGACATTATCGGAATATTCCTTATTTCAAAATTTTCTATAGTTTGATGTTCACTATAGTTTGGAAAAATATTTATAGAAAATTTAATTAAATTGTTCTTAGCAAATGAGATAAGCCCCGAGCTCTTTTAGATCTCTATCTAATTAATGACGAACAGGATCTGCAAAAATAGACAAAATCAAAACTAAATTTGGTTTTGATGTGAAGTTGACTTTATTTAAACCTTTAGGATAAAAGTTAAATAATTTCACAAATAAATAAATTTTTACACAAATGAAAGGTTAGGCACAAGTTTTTATCTTAAAAAAATTTATTTTTATGCTAATTATGTTTTGCACGAGAAATAATTTGCAGTTATAATAAAGAAATGATTATTTGATTTGAAAATAAAAGTATTTTTGTTTAATTATTGATTAGAGTCAATGAATTCAATTATTGATTTTAGTCTTTTTGCTCGAATGAATTTTGAAAGTAATTTGAGGTCATATTAATGCTGGCACTCCTTCTTAATTAAATAGCGCTTTCTATTGAAATTATTCACACCTCATTTAGTATTCTAAATTTTATTTGTTTCTACTAATGAATAGTTTATAACTTTTTTTTCATAAAGTCAGGTGAAAGTTGAATGAATTACTGAATGACTTAAAAAAATCTAAATAAAAAATTAATTTATAAATCAATATTAATTTGTATTTTTGAATTAGCCCTCAGAAGAGCTCAAACTTATCAATTCACACAACATTCAACTTTAATTCTTAACATTAATTATTTTATGCACAGTTAAAAATCTGCTAAAAAATTTGAAAATTTGATATTTTTTAACAAGAATTTTAAGTCATTTCATTAAAAAAACTTTTAATGAGATTAAATTAATATTAATTCAC
Organism: Malaconothrus monodactylus; assembly: GCA_034697245.1. Taxonomy (NCBI): domain Eukaryota; kingdom Metazoa; phylum Arthropoda; class Arachnida; order Sarcoptiformes; family Malaconothridae; genus Malaconothrus; species Malaconothrus monodactylus. Next base: position 7,667 of record JAQIWZ010000379.1, on the reverse strand, counting down.
TTTTTTCAGCTCAAAATTCGTGTCTAACTTTTGTTCATGAATAATAAAATTATAGATACACTTAAGAAAACAATTCTAAAGTATAAAACCCCAGCATTTTTATGTTAAGATACTTTTGATAAAATATTTATTAACTTAAATATAAGCATATTTCAAATTTTTAGTTTTCGCAAAAAATCAATTTTGTTCAATATTTTTTTAATTACTACAGATCAGGTGTGGCGCACACACAACAATCCGAAGAGACTCGTGTGTGGCATAAACGTGAAGGAAAATGGCAGAACTGCCACTTCCATCGATCGACGCGTTCAAACTCGACAGCGCAATTGACTTATTAACTAATTTTTAAAAAATTTAATTTAATTTAAATGACTTAAACTAAACAAAAAAAGAAGATAAGAAAATAATGGATATCACGAAAAGTTTTGTTCAAAACATCAAAATTTCTCAAATTTGAAACAAAAATAACTTCAAAAGAAGATAAACGATACGCCATTCAAAACACCTTTAAAATGCAAGAAAATTATTAATAATTTGAAGAAATTTTGAGACTTTAAAAAAAACTTTTAAACTATTTATTCAATTATTATATACACACGACTTATTACTTAATTAGATATTAAGAAATTATTTGAATTAAACTTCTAATTACTTAAGGATTTCGACAGCAAAGAAAAAAGAATTTTTTTTCGAAACGGAACGTATCCGAAGATCCGCAGAATTCTGTATTGTATTCGAAGCCGAAAAGTTTTCGGAAGAAAAAAACAACAGACTTTTCACTCACTTTATCGCCTATTTATTCAAATCACTTCATCGTATGATAAACTCTTTTTTGTTTTTCATGAGAAAAAAAAATTTCAAAACACATCACCACTTGTTTTATTGGATGAAAGACTCACTGCTTCTGCTGTTTCTGCTCCCCATATTTATTGTTGATCATCAATAATGAATTTTTGAAGAATATTCCTTACCAACAGAATATTTGACAAGAGAGAAAAAAATTCTCAAATTTAATTCGTATTGTTGTTGTTATCCCTCACAAAATATTATTATTATTATCATTAACTCCAGGATGAAAACGGAATTTGAAAAAAAAACATTTTCAAGAATATTCTGGACATCTATTTGTTAATTATTTATTTATTACCTCAAAGTGTCAGTTCAGAGTTCAGTGCAATTAATGTTATAGTTATTGATGAAGAATATGATCACCAAAAATAATAAATTTTTTTACGTTGGATTTGTTTTCGCGACTCAAGAATATTCCTCTCACACATACACAAAAACCGGAACTCATCGGGAATTAATTGAGACATAAGAAAAAACTATTTAAACATTTGATATTTCTATTACTAATTAATTATTAATTATTACAAGAAAATTAACTGATTATACATTTAATTAATAATACATTATTCGTATTGAAGAAAAAAATTATATTAAGTATTAATTCAAAAAAAATTTTTGGCTGATATCTGGCATAAAAAATTTAATTATTCACAAGAATATTCTACACGAGTAAAAACTTTTTACTCTAATTTTCCCAATTCTTACGATAAAATTCTTAGAAAATTAAGTTTGGGTTCTTTTGGAGGTCAGAATTAAAAAACTTAAGGAATTTCTAATTATGACTCTTATTGGAAATGACTTTTAAAAATTAATTCAAAAATTCTTTTAATGTTGCAAAAAATACAGTAATAATAATAATAATTTATTGGTCTATTTGATGATTGATTATTGATATGGAAGAAAAAAACACAAAAAAAACATGTTTTGCTGCTATTAATTGTTGGAAATTTTTTCTCTCATTCTCTATCTATCTATATATCTATTTGCGAAAAGCGATTGTTTTAAGAAGAATACGAAAAAAACTGAAAAAAAACTTTTTTATATTGAATTATTATTAATTTTATTTATAATTTTATTGTTAATTATTATTATTATATAATTATATTTGAATTGATTATAAGAATTGTTTTAAACTCTAAGAAAATCTCAGTTTCTTTTTTCTTCTTCTTTTCCCTACCTTTCAAACCTGCATTTCTGTTAACAAACTCTTTATCAGAAAATCTCTACTTTTGAGTTAATTTCTCGTTTGTTATATTCAAATCCTATTCTTGAAATTCTCATAAGAGAAACAAAAAAAATAATGGTTTTCAGTCCTTAAAGTGATGTATATTTCTGTTCATAAGTTATATAAAAAAAGGAAAGAAAACAAAACTTTAAACCAAAAAATGTTATCAATTTTCACACTTTTGACGGTTTTGTGCATTAATAAAATTTTTTTCCCATAAATAAGAAATAGAAAAAAACTTTACTTTAAAACTAAAGCCGAAAAATAACGAGAAATTGATATAAATGTAGTGATGATGATATCCCTTAACAGATACAAAACAACAACACTTTTTATTTATTTATATATTTTTCTCAAATTTTGTTTGTATTGAGTTTTGATTTTTTCATTGTTTTACAACCAGTGCAAAAAAACTTTTAACTTTCTATCTCTTTATTATATGAAAGACACAAAACAACAAAACATAAGACTTCTCGCCTATCATTGAGAAGCTATTAATTGATGTGATCCGAGAAAAAAATCTTTAAAAAATCAACAGTTTTATTAAATTTTACTTAAAAATTAAAAAGATTTCAACAAAAATCTTACTTATTATACAATATAATTATCACTTTTAAAGAAAATGAAACGAAAAAAACTTTTTTGAATTAAAAATAATTGAAGGAAAAAAATTTTGTTCAAATTATTTATACTTTAATTAAAATTTTTTAATTACTTTTGAAATCGAGATTTGATTTAAGAAATAAGTATTTCTGTCGGAAAAAAACTTTATTCAATGCGAGAATTGATTTCTTTAGTCATAGTATTAATGAGTTTATGAAATGATTTAATTATTAGTTAATTATTTCTCTATTTCTATAAGTTTTTAGTTAAAACTTGTGATAAGTTTTATATTCAAAATTCATGAAAAGCTTAAATATAAGAAAAGAAAACTTAATTTCATTCAAATTGAATGACAGAAAAATAAGATATCTATAAAAATAAATAGCTCTATAGTTATCAAATTTTATCATCAAAGTTATCGGTCATTCGTTAATACTTTTAGATTTATTTATTTAATAAATGATTTCCTTATACTATGTTTAATGAACTGCATATTTAATTATTTCCTTATTTTTCGTAAAAGATTTTAAGAATTATAAGACTTGTGTCTTATCCTAAAGTCTTATCAATTTTTAAAGTAGTCCTAACTCTCAGTTATAAGAAGTAATCATTCCTTAAATCCTGAGCTTAGAATCCAATCATTAATTGATAGAAATATTTTATTAATAATAAGTATCTGAAAAAAAACTTTATTAAGTCTAAACTTAAAATTTCAGTGAATAAAACTTTCTCTTAATGATAAAAAAAATTTTCTCTAAAATTATTTATAAATTTTTTTATCAAAATTAAGACAAGTATTAATTCTTCAACTTTTAATTAATAACTGTTAAAACAATAATTAGTTTAATAGACAATAATTTTTCCGATTGAAAAATTATACAATTATATTAATGTTTAATTGCATTGTCACGAGTGACAAATAACTGCGCGCTTGAATTAAAATCATTGGTTTTGTTGAACCAATTTTTTTATGCTATTTATAAATCAGAATTTAATGCTTGAGTAGAAAAAAGAAATAGACTAATAATCATAATTTTGGTCACATTTCAGGACTTAATAAAATTTTACTCTTTTTGAATAGCAATTGATATTTAATTTTCGTACAGTTTTGAGAGAAATATATTTCTTCAAAAGTTATGTCAAATTTACACGAAATTTAGACATAAATTTTGATTATTAGGTTATTAATGATTTGTGAAAACGATCCGAAATTTTTTTTTCTCTTTATATTATAAAGAGTTTTTAAGCTTTGATTTAGAAGTCATCAGAAGAAAAAATAAATCATTAGTTTTCTGATCGAAAAATAAAACGCACAATCAGTCAACATTTTAAGGGTAGGGAAAATGTTGTAGAGAAAAAAAATTCTCCGAAATGTTATTTAAGCTGAAAAATAAATTCGACCTAAAAAAAGAAAACGCTTAATAATCGCTGCTTTGCGATTGATTTGTTCAACAAATTCACGAATAGATGATACGTCACTAAAAAAAGTACTTAAAAAATTTTTCTCTTGAAAAACCTTTTGATTATTGATTCACTTTTTTCGCTGTTTAGACTTTTTTCTTATGACTTTTTATAAATAGGTTATAGACTAAAGGCTACGCCACTAGTTGTGGAAAAATATGATAAGAAGAGCAATAATATAAAGGTGATAGCAAATAATTATTTGTTACTAACTTATTATCAGTGAAGCGTTTATTACAAGCCATGTGTTTTTTCGTTTGTTAAACTATTGTTTTACAATATTTTTGATGCCATTTCGTTGACTGTTTGCCAATTATTTTTATAAATAGAAAAATAAAATTTTCAGACCATTTATTCTCTATAATTAATTTTTTGCTTATTTAAACGAATTTCAACTTAAAAATTTTTTCTTTGAACATATTTTTTCTTCTTTTTTATCTCAAGTAAAATGAGTGCTAATAAGGAATGCTGTGAATTGAGTGCATTAATAATAGGTTTAACTGAACGCATATTAACTGCTATTAATAAAAGAGATTATTCTGCTTATAAAGAATTAGTTGATCCAAATGTGACCTCTTTCCAGCCCGACGCACTCGGGAATTTGATATCGGGTCTGGATTTTCATAAGTATTATTTTGATAATTGTAAGTAAATTGTATATAAAATATATTTAAGTAGTTTATATTCCTTTTCAATTTCAATGATTTTCTTGTGTTAAATCATTTTAGATTTCAAAATAAAAACTTTATAAAAAATTAATAAATTCAATATTTAGCAAATTTTGTTTTATGGCTAATAATTTACAAGTTATAAATTTGAACTATTTTACTGTAATCTTTATTATATCTTCATTCTTCTTGAATCGGATTCCAGAAAGACCTTCAACTCAATAGAGAGCGAAAGCATATCATATCAATGATTGACGCAAAATAAGATATTATTATTCCTCGAAGTTTTCGCAAAAACAAAAAATCCAATAAACTTTTTCTCAAGTCAGCGGAAAATTAGAGTTCAATTTTTGACTACATTTGACATTAATTATTGATTGATTGCATAAAAATGATTGAGAAAAATTATTTATTTTGTAATTAACGGAAAGGGGAACCCACGTTAGGCCATTGTGCGTGAGCAAGGACCTTTGACCTTGTGGTGAGATGGCAAATACAGTGACACTTCTCCGACCAAAATATTAGATCTTAGTTACTTCCGGTTCCGGAGAAAAAAATTTCCTCACTTTTTTAACATTAAGTCTATGGTAGAAAAGTTAATTTCAAAAAATCATTTGACCCTGCCCCGAATTAGTTTCTTTAAGGGGTTTGGCTCAAAAATCGATAAAGATTAGGAAATGATTTTGAGAAAGTTTCTGAGTGGGGCAAGACCTGGAACATAGTGAAATTGTCGATTGAAATTGTTGCCCACACACAATGGCTTAACGTGAGTTCCCCTTTATTTTAATTGAAACTTTTTTCTATAATTTGGTTTCAGTTACTTATGATTGTGAAACCTATTATTATCTCATTGTTGATCTGTTGCTAAGCGTTTGAATAATTTGTTCTTATCTTTCAATAAAGGTTTTGTTATCAGAAAAATATTTCATCAAAATTCCACGTAATTTGAAACAATAGATTAGAAGTTAATTCAAAATTTTACAATTTTTAATCTCAATTCTGAAGTTTAAAAGCTATAAAACTAATTATAATTTCACTTAATTTCAGTTAAATATTGTTAAATTTAATCTCTATTATAATATCCAAAATTTGTTCGTCTGAACCTTTATTGGCTCAAACTTTAGGTTACGTTAGGTTCAAGTTTGGGCAATATATTCGGGTGGGTTAGGCCAAGTTACCAGCTTACGGGCTCTAACGAGTTTGTTACATATTTTTCCCGTTCATTGAACGGGCTTTTAGGTGGTTAGTAATAGTTATATATAGACTTGACATTATTTCGAGATATACTTTCGCAAAGACAACAAAAAAACTATTTTTACCCAAAAAGAGAAAACGTATCGCAGAAAAAAATGAAAATAAGGCAATTTTTAAAAATTCCCCTAATATTAAATTAAATTTTTCAGTGTTGGGCAAAGTATCCTCGGCTTTAAGAACTTCAATACTGTCACCAGTTGTTCATAAGTTGGGCTCTGACGGCGCATGCATTGCGTACATAAAGCTTACACAATATATTGATAAGTATATGAAAAAAATATCAATCAAATACCTAAATTAAAGCATAATTTGTTTCAACCTTCACAGAAACGGTATGCCTCATAGCCAACAATCAGAAGAGACCAGAGTTTGGGTCAAAAACAATGGCAAATGGCAGGTAATAATCAGAAAGTCTGACAATTTTGAATGAAGGCCAGAATTTTATTTGAATTTTTTTTCTTTTTATTAAATTTTCTCAACAGATGATTCATTTTCATCTCTCTAATGATCAAGTTTTCATTGATTGAAAAATAATTAAAATTTTCAATTATTCAATTGCAATAATACAATATTATGTTATACGATATAATAGTTATAAATTTTCTTTATAGAAATAAAAGAAAAAATTTTATTTTTCAAGAACATAATTAGTAGATAAAGAAAAGTTTATTGAAACTTTTTTTCAATAGAATACAATATTTTTTCAATTGTAACAAATTTATCTTTTTTTATACTCTATGATGAATATGAACCTAAACCAGAATTCTTCGAACTATATTCATAAATATCTATTGAAAATAATTTAATGAATAAAATTTGCGTTTTCTTTATCTGAACTCAAGTAAATAAGTTATAAATCATAACAAAGTAATAAAAACCTTTTATTTCATGAGTTTGATTAGAACTACCAAAACTTTTACATAAATATATTAAAAATATAGTTTGTGTACAAAGAGCCAAATTATTGAATTGAGACGTTTCCTAAATTTGTTTCCAACTTCTAAATAAACAAAAACTCTATCGTATTTATGGCGCTCTGGATTCTTAATATAGTGTTTCTGTAAATGCTTCAAATGTATTAAATGAACGCTTGGATTATGATTATTGCGATTGTCTTTATTTAAATCGTAGTCATTGTCCACGATATCAAACCTAACATTTGAATGAATGAGTCTATAATCCATTTTGATATTGAGCTCACTCTCGATATAAGAATCTATTTTGAATATAAGTGTTTGATTCGGTATTTCAGTCGTAAATATGTTGACAATAGAAACAGCAAATTCTTTGATTCCATTGAAGTTGTGATATTCGTGTCGAAGATTTATTTCGTGATTTTGTCCAGAACTCAAATATTCATTCATTAAACACTTATATAAAATTTCTCTGTTTGGATAATAAGAACCGAAATCCAAACACGATTCTGGATATCTCGATAAAGATCTGCAAATAAGTGAACCGTTTCCTTATGACAGCCCTCACAGTATTCTATGTTTTCATGACTTATGCAATTCTTTGCATTGTATCCGACGATACGGCGATTACCGCCAACCATCAGGTGATGCCCTCTACAACTTTTTAATAGGCAAATGTTAGGGGTTTTACGC
>JAQIWZ010000378.1:0-20560 GCA_034697245.1 Malaconothrus monodactylus | reverse complement strand
AAAGAGTTAGAGATTAAAATTTTTGTGATAATTTTATTTTTAAAAATAAATTTTAATGTTAGCAATAAGGGAATGAGTCATATATTAAAGTGAATGTTAGTTATGAAACTTTGCTATTAAAGCAAAGAACACTTGAACATCTTATATCAAACTTAAAGATCTCTCAAAAAAGTTGTTTAAAACGCATTGAACTTAGTTTCACACTTTCAAAGATAAGTTTTTTTAAAAAACATTCTTTTATTCTTACTCTTTATATTTACATGAAATAATGATTAATGCGATAATTTACATGAAATAGTAATAAGTCATATGAAAAATTTAATGAATAGATATGCAATAGCGTTGACATGTATAAAATGCTAAAAATATGACAATTAGGGCGAAAGTAATATATATTTTTTGGCATCTCATTTATATTCTTTGTGATAATGTTATTTAAATCTGTATTTCGTATTATTTAAATTATATTATGTGTATTAAACATAAGCTATCGAATTGTGTGGTCGATCAAAGTATAGTTTAATGGTTTAATGTGTGGCACATGATTAAAAGGAAAAACACTACAAATTAAAACCACTTAAAAACATCTTTTTTTTAAGACTGCATTTTATACATAATCAGTTTTGAGTAATAAAATTGAAATTCTTTACTAAGAGATTGCAGTCACGAAAAAAATCAGTACTTTTTTTCACAACACACAAAACTTGACTTATTTTTATGATCATGTCGTAAATATTATATTAAACAGAAGTTTCTGAATTTAATCGAAATACAAATTTATTGCTTTTTGGATCAATGACTTCTTCGACAATATTGAAATGTGGCAATTGATGGACTGATATTAAGAGTGATACATCTCCTTGTCTTAGCATAAAGACAGTGCCGCTTTCGATTGAACGAGAGAGAAGTATATCACATACCAGACTCCAGGTCTGTATTGGTTTACGTTCGTTATCATTCTGAAGAACAGGACTCGATATCAAATACTTTTCTAGAAATGCTTTTGGGCTCATATCAAAGCTAAGACAGAGCGCCAAATGATCTAATATTGATTGCATTGAGTGCCGCGGCTGTTGTCTTGTTATTCTTAGATACTTTTGTAGTGATCGAGCGAGTGATGGGAATATTGCTTGAGCTGCTTCTTTAGGATCCATTGGTATGGCCGGACCTGTTAGACAAAAGAAATATGAAACCGATTTGTTATTTCAGTACTTATTAATCATTAAAACAATATACGATTGATTGACTCAATTTGATTCTTAGCACATATTAAACGAACATTTGATTGTGATTATGATAGTAATGATGGGAGACTGTTATCGCACTCATTTGTGGTAAAAGTCGTTAACAGTAGTGTCTAAAGTTTCCTTTATTTAGAAGCAGAAAAAATAGTTATTTGATTCTATAATAGTGGATAATGTGATTTACTCCTCAAAGTAACGACGAGAAGTGTTGGGAACCCTAAAGCTACTTTATATATGCCTTACAGCGTGAAACGAACAGTTGGCAGTTTCTTATATATACATTATATTTGAAGTAAATCATTGGCGACCAAATGATAGTGCATTAACTGTGATATATCATGTATTCTTACAATAAAGACCTGAATAAGGTTTTTGCGCTAAACCAATTACTGGTATGTCAACCGGACAGCAATGCGCACATATGTTGACACAATCGTTTGCTCATCGCCTCCACTCTGAAGGAAACACTGAACTGACTAAGCATTTAAGTTAAGACAAATTCTGTTCATTCGATTGTGAAAGACTCACTTCTCTAAATGCTTTATTTTTAGTTTTAATGTATCTTCTTTTGGGTCAGAGTTTGCCAAATGCAGAGTTTAAAGAAAAAAAACACAAAAGATAAACAAAAGAAAAAAGTCTATCCTATTCTTATCTGTAATGTATTAGACCATCATTTACTTTAATGAAATATTTAGTAATCGCTAAACACTGAAAACCGGTTACGGGTTTAGACTAGTATTTAGTGTTTAGTTTGACAGACGATAAATGGGAACGAGAGGAAAGAAATAGTACCGATTCAACAAAGGATGCGATTCATTAAAATTAATATAATTGGTGTTACTTTACATGAGAATGTCATCAAATAGTCAATTACATAATACATACCGCGTTCGTCTTGTATTCTCTTAATATGTGTAAACGCTTCTTCAGTGGCTGTAATGAGTCTTGCTTTACGTTTCCTGACTCTTCTTTCATATTCATGTTCTTCATAGAATCTTTCATTATGGTGATGATGGCTGTGATGGTTATGATGATGACTAGAAGACTCTCTTTCTCTCCTATTTCTAACTTCACTACTAGTGCTACCATTAATGAAAGATCTGTTACTATTATTAATATTAATATGTTGTACACCAAAAGAAGTAGAGCCTGAGATTGCAGTTGTATTATTAGAAGTATTGGTCATTCCGTCGACATCATAGTATTTAAGCGCTGCTGTCGTAGAATTTATGTGATTAGAAGTTATGCCTGATTTACGACTTTTTTTAGTTGGTAGTGATTCTAAATATGGGTTATAGATCCCAAAGTCCTGATAATACCGCTCAAGGATCCAAACGGCAGCCCTTTGAATACTTAATTGTCCGATATTATAGCTATGACTTTGGCCATCGGGAGATCGAACTACTTTCACAAAATATTGTGGCTGTAAATGTTTTATCTCTATGAGTATAACAGCTAAATAGTGAATAAATAGTAATGCGTCGACCAGTGAAACAGCAAACAGAACAATACTATGATAACTGACGAGATCGTATTCGTTGAATCTTTTCTCTGCAATTCTAACCGCATAGAAAAGCCAATACGAAACCATAAACACAAATATTAGCGCCAAAACAACAGAACGATAGATAAATATTCGGGGCATTGTAGCCCTGGGCCGACGCATAAATATAGCCCAACTGCCAACTAATAAAATTAATAATTTAAAAGCAAAACTGATTAATAGTCCGTCGCATTCAGGGCCGCATTCCTGAGTTTTCCACTCAAGCGCTTCAATTTTTGGTAACGCAACCATAACAATAGGTGAAACAAAGGCACAAAATGAAAGGAAAGCGGCCACTATTGTTCCCGTCCACATCTGACACCTCAAAGCAAAACTCTGTTCTCTCCACAGATCTTTTCCAATCTTATTAATGTCTTCAATAGACACCGAATGATCACTTGTGTTGCCCGTCACAGCAGTTGTGTTGTCACCCCAATTGTCATCTTGAGGTAGTATCTGAACTTCAATAACTTCTTGACCCTCATGTCTCTCATCGGGTGACTCTAATTTGCTTATCATAAATGCTCTATCGCTTCGAGTGGAGCGATGCGAATGTCGACTTGAACTTCGATTATGACCAGAATGATGGTTGTGATGATTGTTCCGATGATTATGTTGATGATGATTACTGTTCACATGATTGCCAATCAAGACATTATTACTACTGCTATGACTGACACTATGAGAGGCGTGACCGCGATTTCTCTTTGATCTGTCACTATAACCAGAACGCACTGATTCAGTTTCCATATTAACTTTAAAAGTAGGCAATTGTATACTATTGCTTAGTTGAGAATGAATGTTTGAGTGGATATCATTAGCCGTCCAAATAGGAGTTGAATTCATGATTTATATTTATTTCGTGGTTATCTTCTGCTTTAATTACGCGACTCTTTCACCATTAAGTGATCGCTAAACGCCTACATATAATTTAAATGAAAAAGAAATAATCGTTATTAAATTTTTGCGAACATCTCACAATATTTTAATAAATACAAGTTCAATGAATCTTTGTTAAAAAAATTTGACAACCCCTACTATTCAATACAATAAATATTTAAATTTTGATAAAAACTTTTCGTACAATTAAGTCATTACTTTTAGAATTTGAATATTGTTGCACTTCACAAATCATCATAAATAGTTTTTCTTTTGTATTTACACAACAGTCAAATACAAGTCATAACGAAAGATGATGTTAAAAACTAGAAGCAGTTTTACTTTTATTCATGTCTTTTACTCCTTTTTTCTGAAGACATTCAAGTTTAATAAAAGCATTTATATGTATTCATTCAAAAGATTTCGAAACTCATTTTGATGATTCTGTCATTTCAATTAGAAACCCCGTCGTATAGTTCATCACTAACTTTAACAACAATTTTTAAATTTATGCTTTCGTTTGAGTTTGAAGTTCTTTAAAAAATTTCTAACTCATAGCGAACCGGAAAACGCAAACTTGAAGTATATACAGTTCGAGTATTCAAGACATTTCTTTGGGAGCAGAGAATTGAGAATATAATAAGTAAAACTTTCTATTTTATGCTGTGTTTACGTCTCCAGGACTGGGAATATCAAAACTTATAAATAATTGAGTTAAGACCACACAAATGTCGTTTGCGTTTCCTAAATATTCTCATTTTGAATATTGCGATAATAGATTAGATGAAGAAAAATACACCTGAAAAAAGTAGCCGAGACGCCAATTTAATGATCAAAACGTTTTATTTCATTTTTAAAAATTTAGTGAACTTCAATTATCCCATAAAATGATATTGTAGTAAAAGTTTGAATATGTAGTGATATATAAGGAGAAAATTATTCACGAAAGTAAAACACGCACAGTATGAGATGAATTATGATATAAACAAAAATAATATAACTTTTGTTAAGATTGTTGAGATACTACAAAAGCGTATTATCGCATCATGTCTTCCATAGTCTTGCCCATAAAGCTCTTCTCTAATAACATTCGGTCCTCCATTGAGAGGTATTATTTAGCGCTTGGAGGCACAAAAACTCATTGCCCCTCTTGTCTTTGGGTGTGGAAGAATACACGAGATTCTTTTGCTTATATGATTATATAAACTGAAAGCGCCGGACAAGAGTGAAGCCCACTGTAATAATTGTAAAAAGTTTTTCTCTCTTCACTTGTTGTTTATTCTGAGTTCTCGTGGGCTAATTGCAGTCAAACGTGAATAGCAATCATCATATTTTTCAGGTTAACTGTGCCAAAACCAAATAAGGGGTAAGATTTAGTACAAAACAACAGTTTTTCTCTCAATAATCAGATATTTCTATCAAAGTTTTCGGAACATTTAACGAAATTATTGCCTCAATGTGTCCATAAAAATTAAAATCAAATTCAAATGTGAAATCACATAAAAAATTGATTTAATCAAATCTAGAAATCAACATATAATGATAATCTTGAATGAAAACCTACGCACGCATAAAGGAAATATTCATTTTATATATATATTTTTGTTCAAATTAAAAGAAAGACTAAGGATATGAAACTCAAAAACCATATCATGATTGTCAGGACATGGAGTCACTGAAATTTACTTTTTTTCAAAATGTTGTCTCAGAAAAGTCGTAAAAACTGAAGTCAGCAAAGCTTTTGGTCACAGTCTTATGCATTCTTTCAGTTACTCATTAGGTATGCACAAGAGATCGTTTTTCCAGCATTGGTGTCATATCTTCAATTACATCCCTCTCTGTTGGTCACGTTTGCGACAGACTTTTCATGTTTAGGCCCATATGGAGTCAAATTATGTGTATTTGCTTTTGTGCATTCCTATGTTCACAACTAACTATTACCACACACTTCAACATCGATGACAAAAAAATATGTTCGTCTTTATGAAAAAAAAAGGAAAGACTATTGTCTCGTATATCAAATAAAGCTTATGTATAGTTGATGTTAGTCCTAAGCGTGCGTTTGAGTTGAAGAAAAAAGGCTATTATTTATTCGCTTGAAACTCAAGAGTATAGGGTGTGGCACATCATTAGACACTCAATAAGTAAACTAAAGTATAAAATCAAACTTATGAGTTAGTCTGACATTCAAATTTCATATTATTTCTATTATTATTTGAAATGAATCGCAAAACTTCAAAATTGAACTTAAAGAATAAAATGTGAAAAAATTTTCCTCAAAGGAAAGAAGTGGAACTCATAAGTTAATAAAATTTCGTGAAAAGTAAAAAATGAAGCACTAGTAATCTTGAGAGCTCAAAGCAATTAATATTATTTCGAGTCAGTCATTAGTCACTGGAACAGGTGTTTGTGAATGGAGTTTATTTCTCAAGTTTTTTTTAAATAAATTAATTAAATCCTAAATATGAGGTGAAAAGTAAAAAAAAAAGTTTTAAAAAATAATAGGATTATTTAAACAATGGAAAAATAAAGACTTAAAGCTTAAGTAAAAGAGTTAAATATAATTTATAGACCATTCATAAACCAGAATAATTCAAATGTTAAGAATTTTATCAGTTTGATAGCAGAGTATTTGGCAAATAGTATAGTATAATAAAAATGAATTAGTTATTGAATGGTATGCTCTTAAAAATCGTTTTATGATAACGTCAGGCGATAACAGAACAAAATAACAAAAATATATTATATTTTGTTTTGATGAATAAATTTGACATCACGTAAAAAACATAAACACATATCGTTTTGGTATCGAATGCATAATTTATAGTACATTCAAATTATAATTATTCATAAAGAAAATACATTAAAGCGATTACATTGAAGTTATTCATTGATAATCGACTTCCTTTTAATAACATTTCCATTAATGGTTTAATATATTAAAATTTTGAAAGGATTTGATTCCTGTTTGCCTCTTATGTCAAAACTATAATGAATAGAATGCCTCTCTTGTGATTTGAATGTTGCTCTGACTTTAATACCGACAGCAAAATGATTTCGATAAGATTTCTCAGAGTTATTCTTGAAGTGAAGTCGGAGTTATTCTTGAAGTGAAACCACTTGTTTATTAATCTAAACTGGAGTTCATTGTCACAAAGTTCACATCATCTTTGAATTGATTGTCGTTATTATTAAGCTCACAAAATGTATAATTTATGAATAATGTAAATCATATGAAAGACAATCAAAGTCAAGCTAACAATCTATTTAGCTTTGAGTCTAACCGATAAGAACTCTGATGGAAAAGCAGATGTTAGGGTAGAGTCAGTCATATTTAATTTGATTGGTAATGATGCGAAAGTTTCGAAACCATAATTTAGTCCCCTTTCTGAGAATTTTGGATAAAAATCTTTCTCTATTTTGTAGTCTTTCATTATCGACAAATTGTGGTGAATTAAAAACATATATTTCAAGACCTACAGTCAAAATATCAAAGCCGTATTACACAAACATTTCTTTCATTCCTTCGATTCCAATCTTTTCCACTTCTCTTATTCTTATTCTATTTATTATAAGTTTGAACTCCAAAAATAAAAATCATTATTTCGCTCAACTTCCATTCAGTTGCTCTGAGCGAATAAAATACAACTAAACTAGAAATTCATGAACACGAGTTTATATTTAGTAAAAAGAAAGTGCTCTACAGTTAATGTAGATGTTTCTTAATTTAATTTTGATTCTTCTATTGTCATGAGTAAGATTCGTGTTTTGCCGTTCGCTACGTAAAAGAATCTAATTATAACATTTTCGAGAGTCGCTGATGAATACGATATGGTCCACGCAATATTTGCATCTGTTCTCAGCGAACATATTGCAACTCTTGTGTGAGTTTATCCCATTTTTTTCAAGTACGTTAAGAAGAATAGCTCACATACGGTATGCGAGTTCTTGAAATGCAGAAACGCATTAAGTTTATAATCAAAATACAAAAATAATCAAAGAAGTGAAGTTCCGTTCATTTGATTGTAAAGCCCTAACCGCGAAATTTATTCTGCTTTTGTAATGACTTTTTTTGCGCTATTTATTATTTTAAAGTTTTCATAATATGAATAAGTTATTTATAGATTAATTTTATTAATCTTGAATAGTGTGAAGTTTCGGTGAGTTTTATTGTTTAAAAATAATATCATTCATAAGGATAATCAAAGTGATAGAAAACAGAAAAACAATGTTTCAATTCTCATCTATCATATACTGTATAATAAGCATTATTAAAACTAATACTCTATTATTTTTACTTTTTTTTATAAACCTTTAATCCTCTTGTTTAGAAAATTTATGAGAGAAACAAAACTATAATTTTAAATTCATTCATCCAAAGTTTGAAAGAAGAATAAATTTATCTGTTTTTGAGACTCGACAAAATTAAAAAAAACTCACTCTTGTAAAGTTTACTTTAAACAGATTGGAAGACCATAAAAAAGTTTAGTTTTGAAGATTATATAATCTCTTGATTATTAACAGCAATAATAAGTCACGCGCCATATGGTATTTATCTGAACTTCTTTTGAAAGTAACAATCATTAAAAATCTTCTATTTTTTTAAGAAACATTATCTTTAGAAGTTTTATTTAATTAAATTTGACTCATCTTAACAATAGATACAGAGCTCTAACATTACTAGAGAAAAACTTTAACTCGACTAATAAGAGCAAAAGTCAAAATAGAGTGTCTTCAATATGAGTTTAATAATTCCTAATGGATTTTATTGTGCATGTCTATGAACTTATATATGATAATTCAACTTTCACTGCATTTCAAGTTCTTATTTAAAGCATTCAAAGCATGCCATAACTCATTAGAATTGCAAAGAAAAGATATTTATGATGACTAAAATAGAATTTCCTTAATATTTTTCATATCAATCAAATCATAAGTTATGTTGAGAATCAAGACATAAAAATAGACAGAGTTATCAAATATTTAAGCCTATTATTGTTGATCTACGCGAGCACAGAAGCAAATGCATGAGAAATGTGTATTTGCAGTTCAAGTCATAAATTCTAATATAAGTTTTCTCATAAAACTTCACAAAATCTCAAACAGAAATGAAAAGACCTCAATTTCTTTCTCATCAAATCCTCTTTTTCCGTTTTTAATGGTCTGAACAAAATTCTTTTCACTTTATTGTACCAATATTTGAAAATATTTTGCTTTGTATTATTATTTATGTACACAAAAACTAGAATTTATGTTTAATTTGAACATTATTTGCACAAAAATCAAATAATTATTTTTGAGTTTAAAAACTTATTTCTACAATAAAAACGTTTTAAAATATCTAATATTTCAATTAGTTTTTCAAATTTGAATTAAAATGATTTCTTATGGAAGTTTTTCTATTGTTTCAAATAATTTTTAAGATAAATATTATGATTATTATAATTATAATGAGACAGTTATTTCCTGTACTAATTGTTGCGATAATGTTCACAAAAGAAATATCTATGAGTTGAATAACTTTATGAATATTGATCTCAACCTCAATCTCACGAACATTAATAATTTATTGAAAAAAAGTTGGAATTTATTTAAATGTTAAACTTTTTTTTAGGTAAATATTTTTTTCTTTCATTCTGTATTTACAATAAATGACATACAATCGAAGCATTTTTCATTTTTAAAATAGCTCTCCTTTCCTTCTTATTTTGACAACAGATCTACACAGCGTGATAAAAATCAGTAGCAGTTCTTTTCCTAAGACAAAAAGGTCAAAACGGTCCGATCGATTCAATTTATTTTCAAGTTATACTCTGAAACTTCCTGAAAGTAAGCAACTTATGAGCCAAATGCCATTATGGGATAAGTTCTGAGAGTACTCGTGGAACTTATGTGAAGAACTTGTTAATAATAATAATAGTTCGGGACTCAAAATGCATTGAATAAGTGATGTTGAGAGAGAGAGGAGTACAGCCCTTTTGAACGGATAGTCTGACTGATGAGATGTAACTTAAGAACGAATAGATGTGTTGTACGAATTAGTGAAAATGAAAGGCAAAAACTATTTCTATAGTTCAAACATGTTAGCAAATGATGTTGAATCACAGCAGGACAACATTGTCACGTACTCTACAAACTATCAAAAGAATATGAACAGAAGTTTGACAGAACTATTTCCAACCGATCATAATTTAGTTGTTATTTCACAACTTGATTGACTGATACAAATGCCATTTGTATAAATAAATATATAAATCGATTCATTAGATGTTTCATAACTTTGCAAAAGTAAATTTAAATAGCAATTTATTTACACTTGAATTCTTATTTTTGACAATTGAAATATTTTCTTTTCAACCTTTGACTACGAGAAAAAAGATTTTGAATTAATTTAAAAACAATTTATTACAATCCGGAAGCTTTTGGATTTGTGTCTCTGATTAAATTGATTCTAAAGCGCTTCATTCAAAACAAAGTTTTTGAAACAATTTTTGCTATTCATTGAATTTCAAAAGCCTTTCTCAAATTGAACAAAGCTTTGATTTTAAGAAAAAAATTTAATTTGTCTTTTATATGTAAACTTAATGCTTTGTACTCTGAAATTTATTTTACATTTGTGTCACATTCAATTCATTGCATTCACATTTAATAAAACCGAACATTTTTGTACTCAAAAACTTAAAAGTAAAGTAAACCTTTACCGGTATTATATGTTACTAAAGTCGCATAAATATATATTTAATGAAAGTGCACAACGACAAAAAAAAGTGACATAACATGATTCTCATTCCTTCTGCTTGTTAGCATTCATGGTTCTGATCACTATTTTTTCTAGAATTGTGTGTCTCTATAAGAGGTTCATTGTTGTGTATTTCCTTACTTTCATATGTTTCATAGTGTAGTCAAATTGAATTATTCATTGAGCGGCACTTGAAAAGCTCATGAGTTAGTCCGTGTGTCGCACATCAGCTCAAGTATAGAATATCATTTGATTCATGAATACTTTATTTTAAAAATATATGACTTAAGTTTTTGTATTTTTCCAAATAAAACTGCTTTTGAAATCTTTATTTGATTTAGTAAATCGAATAAAGATAAATAATCGAGAATTAAGAAGGAATTTTGACGAAACAAAGGAAAGGAAAGGCAACTGAATTATTGGCTCTAATGCACTGAATTGTGTGCTTCTATTTTTTGCACATTTGCATTTAAAGAAAATCTCTTCACTCGTAAATTTTATGTTTTATTTGGCAACTCTTGAATAGAGTAATGAACTTTTAAGAGTCATAAAATTTGCTCTTTTTTTGTAATTAACGAAAAATTTATCTCTTTGTTGTGTTATTTTCGTAAATTTAGATGAATAGCAAACTGTTTTTATTAATAAGAAACTTGGGTTTATTATATCCTATTTCTCCCTAAACAGCATTTTGGCAAATAAAAAATGTTATAATCAATACTCGCAGAAGAATCTTATGTATTAAGAGTAGAGAATGTGTTGTTGATGCCATTAGTCGTTAATCTTAATTTATTGAATTGAATCGACAACGACAATAATGTACTGTTCTATTGCATGTCTACCAACATTTAGAAGACGAAAAGCGACTTTTATTACTAAAAGTCTCCCATCAAGACTGAGTCCCATTATAGCCCTGATACCTTTTTATTGCAAGCATGAGTGAAGGCATAGTGAATGCATAGTTGCCAAAGCAATGCCACTTTTATGCAGTTTCTTCGCATCTCTTTATGGTGTGTCACGATTGCAAAGATGGATCAGTACACCTGCCATTATCGAAATGGACTTAACCTAACACAACAACTCAAAGCTATGTTAGCATCAGAGCTGAGCTTCACCTCAAATAATTGGCTTAAGGCGTATTATAATAAAATAATAATATGAAAGTCTAATGAGTTTTTCTCTCAAGTAATTTGCATGAGAATAAATTTAGTTCGTTGCAAATTAATAACTTTGTATTAAATACATTGTTGAGTATTTGAATGTTTGCAAATTATTGTATTTCATTTCTTTTATATAATGATATCTGATTAATAAATTCTAATGAGCATCATTTCAATAGAATACTAGTTATGTTTCTATTGAACATGAGTTTACATTAGTTCATCTTTTCATTCTTGTCAAATTCTTCAGACTAACTCTTATTAAGTAATAATGTATACCATTCATAACATGAGAAATTGATTTTCTTATATTTTTTGAATAATAAATATAAATAAATGTAAATATTTATAGTTTTAATAGATTAATGATTTTCTTAAGTATGATAACTGTTAGATAATATTTCTTGATTTTAATTTAGTTGTACACAGACTGTAAGCAGACCATTAATTGCATGCATCAACTTTTTGATCGCATGTTTAGTCATTTTTAAATTTAAATATTCTGTTTACTTAATAGGTCATAGAGTTTAAAGTCATTTATACATTCCTTAAACAAGAATAAGCTCTTAGTTATATTTGACATGAAAGGAGTTTATTTTATATCGCATATTATCTATGAAAAAATATTAAACTCGCTGCATATCAATCAAGCAATTAAAATGAGAGACGAGTTTTGAGTTTTGAAAAACTTTCAAATTGTCAGAGAAGACAAAAAAAATATGAATAGAAAATATTACGCATTGAAATAAGTGGTCGTTTTGGCGTTAAATAAGTACAAAATTATGTAATAGTTGCAAAACAAAATATTATAAACTTTGCGAAAAATTCGTTATTTTTTATCTCTTAATACTTATCAGAACCCAATCAAAGTTGAATGACTTTAAAGCAATATTTTATGCAAAATTAAAATTACAAATTCGTTCAAACTTTAAATAATCAATAAATTTAAAGCTACTTATGAGACATAAATTATTAAACATAATTAAAAAATACTCGTTCTCTCGTATGTAAGTATTTCACAATAAATGGACATATTTTACAACTCGCAGGCTTTATATTAAAATTTTCAAATTTATGTTTAGTCTTAAATTTTAAACAGTTGTTAAATTTTGCAATTTTTTATTCATTGCCCAAACATGGAGTAAATTTTTTCTAGCGTTCAAAAAATAGAAATTTTAAAGTCTTTTCTGCCAACCAGTAAGAGTTTAAACGATTCTATCTTTGATATCATCATTAAAATTATAGCTTATAGTTTATGGCGCAATAAAATTGCGAAAAAATTACTTTGTCTGCAAAAGAAATAAACCTTTACAATAGCTGAGAAGATACACACGAAATACCTGTGCACATTGTAAGTCAGCAACAATTTGAGCAATTGTTATAAGTAGTGTTGAACGTCTTCATTATAAAAATTACATTAATTCATACAGAAAATATAAATTTGACCATAATTTAGAGGCAGGAAGTTTGTAGTGTGTCTCTAATGAAATATATGCTTTTCAAATGAGTTATCATCAAAATAAAGTTAGTTTTCAAACAAAAATAATCAAAAGTTTTAACATTGAAAATATTTCAAATTCTTCAAAACTTAAAATGTAAGCGATCGTGAAAATGAAAAATCTGACCTTAAGGTCAAAATTTTTCAATATTGTAGAAAAAAGTAAAGAAAACAAATACCATTTTCTTTTAACTGAATTTTAAAATCAAAAAGACAAGAGAAACATATAAATCAGTTTGAAAGCAAGTCGAACTTTGAACTAGTGGTATGTTTCACATGAGTGGTGAGGTATTTGTTTGTGCCTAAGAATTGAACTCAACAATAGATTTATGTAATGAATAGAAAAACTGAATCAAAATAATGTCTCTAAATTCTTGAAAAAATATAAATAAATCAAGTCTTCACTACAACACGACTTAAAAATTGAGTTCATTTAGTGATCTCCGCATATTTTCTTCACATCACATCCTTCTTGAATGAAAACTTCTATAATAACAGGTGACTAATATTGAAACTACAAATTTGAGTTTCTTTTGTTGATACCATAATAATAATAAGTTAAGGCATGTGCTAATGTCTATGCGATGATCTATTATGGAAAAAGTCATACACTATATGTCTTATGTGCACCTTTGCTAATGTTAAAGCCCTCCAGAAAAAGCAAAAGTTGAAAGGATGTGATGGTCATGTGATGGTCCCGCACGAATCAACCGTCTAATTGACTCTACGAACTACTCACTATTATAAGAACAGTTAAACACTTTAAAAGTCTAACTATCAAAACGATAAGATATTTGTTAACTAATAATGAAATTTTTGGTCAATCCTAACTGAAAAATAATCAGTTTGAAAGCTTCATTACACATCATTTTTTGAGTTAAACAAAAAAAATTAAGTAAATATAGTGAAAAAAAGTAATTAATTGATTGATCCAAAGGAGAGCATTCTGTGCTAGTCTTTATCAGATACCATTTTATATAACGACTGATTCACGACTCGTTTACTCGGCCTCGTTTTAGAAAAGCCTTATTGTTTAGAAATATGCTCAACGATCAACTCGTTATGCAAAAAACTGTAATAATTTGACAGATATATAGCAGAGACGGTATTATAATAGAATATAATAATAAAGGCACGAGTTTTTATTCACAAAAATATAGATTGAAGTCCGAAAAGACTGAGATATAGAGTTTGATGGCCTTTACTTTTTTCAAATGAATACATAAGTTATAAACTGAACGTCAATATAAAAATTATTGCTTTTAATTGCATTTAATTTCTGTTGGACTAATAGTTCTCTGAACTTTTCAAAGCCAGAAAGAGATGCCTTTTTAAAGAAAAGATCTGTCGATACGCTAAATAAAGTCATTACTATGACTGAGTCGAGTCAACTCAACTCAACTCAAATTAGATTTCAAACAAATATCATTTGACGCATGAAAATTTAAATTGAATTTTTTCCTTACAGCCGATAGCAGTCTATTTCTAACTTATTTTATTACTTTGAAATTCATACATAAGTTGAGAACAAACTCACTTTTGAGAAATATTTTTTGATTTTAAAATATAAATTTAATGATATGTATTGATATCATTTCTGAATTTGAGAAAATATCGATTCAAAGACTACTTTTCAACGAAAACATTATTTTTTTGAAGAAAAAAGTTGGCACAAAAGATACTTTTGCTGAAAAAAGGTGTGACCTCTATGAAAGTGGATCTTTTATATCCTTCGAATGAACGCAACGTCGATCACAATAATACGTCCTTAGCTCTGAATTACTAGAAGAAGTAAAAGTTTTCTTTTTTAACCCCAAACAAACTCATATACAGTATCGGTATATAAAGCCCTTTTTTATGATGTTTCAAAACTCATTTTATATAACATATAAGATATATAAAGCTTTTGCTTAACTTTAATATAAAGTAAAGCACAAAAGAAACACAACATTTATACAACATTGACCTCAAGTTCGAGTTTATCCACAGATTGCGAACTCTTCATAATTCACTTTTTTCTTGCTTTAGATTCTATTATTAGGCCTACAATATTGGTTGGGCTCTGAGATAGTATTTTTTAGGCAAAACTATTCGACCATAACTGAAAGATCACAGAATGCGCTCATGACTTCTAGAAAGTGGTCCAAAAAATATATTGCCATCACTGCCGAATTGAATAGCATTTTCTGAGCCAACTTTGATTTTGATGGATCACTAAAAGACAGTAAGGCTTCAAACACTTTTTTCATCTTATAATTTACAATACATTACTACTTAAGCACTTATAACTAATATTACACATCTTTAACGTCATCAACCTTTCAGACTTAATCTCTGTTTTTGAAGTAAAAAAAATGTGAACATTCAATGCAATAGTTTAGTGCCTTAGTTTAGTTTTGGTCTAAAGTTTATTCTCACCAAAAAGTTAAACTAAACATATATCAGACATTTCTATTGTAGTACCATTTGAACAGAAGCCTATTTCAAATGAGTTATTTAGGGTTCACTCAAAAGCCTGCCATCAAAATTGAGTTTCAACAATCATTTTTGAATCAACGACAATGAATAGCTTTCAGAAAGACCTAAAACTCGATTGATGTGAAGCCATTCAGTAAGTAATGAATTTGATTATTGCTACTTTTTCTTTAATATACTTATTAACCAATTAACTGCTGGTTTTGGTCTCAAATATTCCTTAATATTACAATTCAAAAGAATTATTTCACATTTCATCTCTATTTCATATTTAGTTCATCAATTTTAAAAATATTGATAGAGAAAGAACTGTCAAAATTAAATTTTATATATTTTCTCAGCAAAAAAGCTATTACAAGACTTTATTCTTATATTTTCTGTAGCTGACAAGTGAGAGCCATATTTAACAATACTTAAAGGCATTGAAGCCTTGCATATATTTACTCAGGGAATTATTTTTTTGCATAGAATTATTCATCGAAACTGAGGGAATGTCATGTTCTAAACTATGATAAAGTTGTCAACTAACAAAACAGCTTACATATAACAGAGCTCTGACGAAATCCCGAGTGATTTTACCCACTTTTAGTATATAACATGACTTTTGTGCTGTTATAGCACTTCATATGCTTTAAAATTTAATACATTATTAGTTGAGGTAGTTTTGGGCTCCGTTGCCTTAACTGCAAACTGACTGCTAGTAAGTCATAAGCAGTATTACATTTATTACTATTCTCTTTACTTCTTTCTCTTTCAAAATTATTTATGTCGCGCAACAAAATTTTTTTCTCAAACTTAAAATGCATTAACAAAAGTGAATCGAAAAATGTTCACATGATGTTGAAATCGAAAGCTGAAGCACTAATAGCTGTTTTTCACATCGTTAAAAGTCACAAAAAGTCTGAGTCGGATTATAAGTTGAGAAGTTGACTGAACGCCTATCACTGTTTAAATTGCAATTCCATTTTTTTAAGCCATTCGTTTGATGTTTTGTTGAAAGAAGAATTGTGAACAACACGAAAAGAGCGTTTAGTAAATCATTGATAGATAAAGAATAAAAATAAAAAATACGAATAGACTGTTGATAATGTAATACGATTTTATGAATGCTGAAAAAGCAAAATGTTTGCCAATATTCTCATCCCATATGCTATGTTTGATGTGACAATTTAAGAATAATTTATTACATGCTTTCTTATTTATTTTCTAAAGCCATTATTCAACGAATTCTATTTAAAAAGTATAGTAAAACGCATTTATTTAAGGCTAATAAAGACTAATCGCATTAAGCTTTAGAAATAAATGAAAAATCGATATAATTATCAAATTGTTCAAAGTATAAACCGTTTCTTTAATTAACAAGTAAAACATTAATGAGTACTGGCGAGCATTGATTAGAGCTAATGCATTATATTCTCAAGTATTATATAAGCCATTATCCTATTTCTGTTTAGTCTTTCTAATCATGTGCTTAGTGTCACTTTACTTACACAAACTCAATGCTTGACAAAAGCAAATCCACAAATCAATGTAAAGCAGAAATGATTAATATTAGTTTATTGAGTAAACAGTCAATCAGGTATACACTGACAGATTCTTTTGCTTAATGTCATTCGCATCGATTTTATTTTATGTTATTTTTTTTTTCTTTGAGCCTAGCCGTCAATTAGATTATAGTTCTCTATTTGAATTAGCTTTGGTGTCAATGACTCGATCAAATCTCTAATGATTCCAGAGAAATGTTTGAATATTTAAACTTTTATTCTCATTTTTAAGTTTATTGTTTTCTTTATCATATGTTGTATACATTGGTATAAATAGTTGAGAACTTGTCTGCTATGCGAATGATATCTAATGCTGAGAATTTCTTATGTCTTGGAGTCTACAAGAAAGGAAACACTAAACAAGGATGAAACTGATGGGAATCAGGGGAAGAATATAGCCTTAAGGCGTAATGAATGATGGCTGCAAAGTGAAACTCGCCAATGAATTGAGAGTCAGCAAACATGGTTTCGTTGTAAATGTTAAGTTTGGCCATAACCCCAATGTATTTACAATTTAACTGAACAGTTGAGTAGCAATTTCTCTACACTTATATATCAGTGATCTTTCGAAAAGTCAAGAGCAAAACAGTGAAACTTAAGTGGCGGTCAAATATTTCTATAGAGGACAACATCCCTTTGAGCTATATTTGAACGAAACTGATGCCAATTTATGCCGAATTGGTTTCTTCTTTCAACTTAAATATGTTCCGAAAATTAGAGTAACTTAAGTAAAGTTAAATGAGCCAATTTCTAAAAGTACAGTCTTGTAAAGCAATATATCTTTTACTTACAAGTCTTGTATATTTGATAAATGGATACTTTGATAGCGCACTAATTTATGTTTAAGTCTTACAGTTTCAAACAAATTAAAAAAATTTAGACTTAAGTAATGCATCTTAATTGTCAGTTGAAACTCGACTTTACAGAAGAAAAATAATTCCATGGAATTTAGTGCAAAGTTTGTGACTTTGCCTACTTTTTCATTCTCCGCCTTTAAAATTATACGTTTATTTGAAATAATATTTTAATATTATGCAGAAAAGCATTGAATCATTTTTTCGGGTTATAAAAATAAGGTGAGGCTTATTATAGTGAATTTGATGTGTATGCGAATTATGAACGAAAAAAGTTGGCCGGCATTTAAGTTTTGATAGTGAAAAAACCGGACTTGACATGCAATACATGCAACTATATCACTATAGAATAGAGAAGGCATTGCTTTATGCAGTAATTGCCATTTGGATTGAGCTTCTTCTCTATAACCTTTCTATCATTACCAATGTTTTATAAATATTCTCTACGCATCATGTATTGAGTCAAAGCCACGAAGCAGTTCATATCACGAATTAAAAAGTTTAGAAGAGAAAAATAGCTGAAACTTAGCTTCACTTCCCTTTAATAAAACTTGTATTTGAATTGAACCTTAAATTCTTACTACAAGCAAAAGCTCGTTATGTGAGTTATAACCAGAAACTACTTTTGTCTGCCTTTAATAAAGGACTTACTCGTTAGTAAAGTATAGTTAATATAGTATTTAAGCACAAATTCTCCATAGATTACATTTTTAGTGATTCATTGAGTGCATGTTTTTTCAGTAAAGAATAACTCATACTTTATTTTGAATACAAATATAATAAATATTAGATCAAATTTGGGGTCTTTCCCATTATGAGCTCACCTGAATGTTTGAACAATGCTTTTGTCTGTTTTGAGTTATTGTATAGTTTTTTTCAGCAAAAATAACGTTAATTCCGATCAATATTTACAAGTCATCGATCCGTTCATTTTGAAACAATAGTGCTTTTAAGACAACAATAACGAAAATGATAATAGAATGAATGGTCGGTTCTCACAATTTTCTCACACGGTCATCAGTAGATAATGCAATATTGGAACCGATTCTCTCTCACACACAAAACAAGATCTATTTCGCTTTAATAAGTAATTTAGCCTTTAATTGATTGAACGTTCGTTTTGGATCATAAGACAAATAGAATCGCACATAAAAATTGCAATAATTTGGTGAACATCTTAAGTGAAAGTTTAATTGAATTTTGCTATTTGGCACTTAAGAGCACAGCTTCGCATCCGTTATCCAATTAGAGTAAAAAAATCCAAACATTTAATTCATTAAATGAAGTAAAATAAGTTTCATTTCCGATGAATTGCAAAATAAGTTATAAATAACTAATGGGTTTAAAACTTCAGTTCACACATTACTATCACATCGATTATTGAGGAAAAAACTGGAAACACTTTTTTTCAACCCTAACGAGAAATAAAATTAATTTTTTTATCGTTTACTCGGATTTCGATAACAGTGTTTTATCCAAACAAAAGTGAGAACTTTGCGCGTTTCACTTGTTATGGATGAGAATAAAGTCGAACCCACTTATTGAATCCCACGCCATGAGAGACTAAAGTTTATACACACACATCACTTGAAACATACTCTGCTCTAAACTCAACTATCCTGTTGTCTGCATATGCACTCACTAACAGCCACACGAATATCTGGTACTTGGTTTGCTTGAGGCGAATCTCAGTTGTTAAGCGATGAGAGCGCCGTCACAGTGAGCACAGACACTCTCAATAATGGCATTAGTTTTAGTTTTTCTCTCCAATTATTAAGCATAGAATGTTCGGTAACTTAATAGTTTGGCGTCAGTTGGCGGTCGGCTCGAAAAAATTGTTGACGTTATGCTCGAGACTCATCCAATAGTGTCAACGGTTACATCATTTTCTCTATGGCTCATAGAAATGAATGAGCCGTAGAGAGTGAGAAACATTGGGAGACTTACATTCGCTACGGAGAAGGGAAGGTATTTCAAGGTATAACTCTTAATAAAAAAGTGTAGTGTGAGCTCAGGTGAGACCAGACCGACCACCTCTAATACTAATGCTCACTATTAAACACTTTTCCTTGAAATAAAAAATTGTTGAGTTATATTACATGATTAGAAGTTAAGTATTTGACAATTAAATTTATAGTGAAAACGGTCGTCAAAAATCGTGTTCTTCTCATTCAATTTAATTATTACTCTTGAATTCCTTTAGATAGCCTTCAATAATGTAAAAAAAGTTTTTTTTATACTTTAGCTTATGATTAATATTGAGTTAAACCATTGAAAGTGCTATTTTTCGCTAATGAAATCAAATGATCAGATGAACGAATGAGTGATACTTCAGTATATCTCGAATTTCGATCTACACTTAGAACTGGTTCAGAAATTGATGAATAAAAAATGGTAAGTATATAAGACTCGGGAGAAGAGGAACAAAAGAATAGAAGTGCCTCTTCTACTTTCCGTAATTACAACCAATATTATATTGCTCTGAAGATAACAAACGTATCACAAAAGTTGGCTTTTCTCTCTTTCTCTCTTCTCTTCCTCACTATTATAGCGAAAGGCATCAATTTACGGATCGATACTAAACAAAGATATATGCCTTTTATACTTTATATAAGAGTTACAGATCG
>JAQIWZ010000377.1:0-20578 GCA_034697245.1 Malaconothrus monodactylus | reverse complement strand
TCTAGTCATGACATTCTTATCATTTTTTAATCTATATTGTAATATTCAAAAATGTCTGTGTGACTGCTTATAGGCGTGACTCCTGGACATGAGACAGGTATCATTATAACCAGTATGACCTGAATCCGCGATTTTTGGGAAAAATTTCCGAAAAGTGACTAGTGGCCAAATTACCGAAAATAGGCTACTTTCGAAAGTGGCTTGTTTTATTTTTTCCATTCTCTGTAAAACTTCCAAACCTTTAATTGCCTTAATTGATAAACAGTAGTTTATTTTCTGATACCATTTATTGGTTTTACGCTATTTTTTATTTAAAGGTAATGTCAGATAATAGAGTACTCTATTATGAAATCAACTAAAAAACAGGAGAGTCAGAAGTAGACTGTATTCTGTTAAAGTGTAATGTTTTTCAAAATTGTCCAAATTCTGTGGAAGTTTATTAAAATTTTATCCATTGAACTGTTCCAAAGTATAGCCAAATTATCTCATCATAAGATTTAGTTTATTGTATGGCTCAAAACTTTCTTTGATTTAGTGTTTAGACTAATATATACAATATTGAAGAATATAAACCATATGACTATTTCTAATTACATTTATATTTATTTATCGATTCAATTGTTTAATCGTTAGAATCTTTGCTGAATTTTAAGTTTTATAAATATTATTAAATACATGTATTTAATAAAACAAAACAAAGTAAAAGATCATGTTTTAAAAGCTTTATTAAAAAACTCTTCCGCAAAAATAAAGTGTATTAAATATACAGTTTGTTTCCCAAAAAAATCAATTTAAGAAAATTAATTAAATTTTAATTTTTGATAAATAGGTTAAATAAATTGATATCTCATTTTTATGAGTTCTCACCAAAACTTTGACAGTAACTATCAAAAAACTATTATTTAATATTAATATTAGTGCTTCTCTTCTCTGCTTCTCTTTTGGTAAAATACAAAAATTGAAGACAAATAAATGATTGTCTGCCTTTAATTACAACTAAACACAGCAAAAGTGGTTCTTTCGATACTTTATAAATAAGAATCATTAATCATTTAGTGCGGCAATAATTATACGAATACAAATGGTTAATGAAGATTTAATTCCTTTAATCAAGATATAGAGATAACTGCAATTACTTCTGGAACGGATAAAAACAAGTATTGGAAAAATTGACGTTTGCAATTTTGATAACAACTAATGGAACTTCCACTCAGTTTCCCATCTTTTATATCTTATGCTTCCATATTATACTTTCTATTTGGAAAGAGATGAATATACAGTATCTCTAATAAGTTGAAAATAATTAGTTCGAGTTTTTTCCTAATCATAAGTAGTAATTGAACTTTGACTGCAGATATTTTTTGGCGTTAATTCTGTGAATTTGATTTGATTTTTATATATACATCAAAACTTTATATTTATTTATATTTATTTTTATTTCATTCAAAGATAATAGTTACTAATGAAAATCAAATTTATGCAGAAGTTATGTGACTGCAGGCTATTTAATGTTTCAATTATTGTGTTTAATTTATTCGAAATCTTTCAATTTAGTGATTATCATAAAATCGGTAATTTAGTAAATTGTTTTGTCAATTCCTTCTCATTAAATGCTTAGAGCAACAAAGACTTAGTTAACATTTCTTCCGAAGACATAAGCGTTGAAATTGTTTTGGCACAACTTTTTGAACTTGATTTAAGCGCAAAATGACAGTTGAAACTAACAATTCATGTCTGAAATTTGCATTTTATTTACATCTATTATTAAAAATAATTTAAAAGTTTGTATAACAAGAGCTCGTTATATTGAAATTAATTAATTTAGAGGTTGAAATTCTTTAATGCAATGTTTTGAATGTTGTTTTTGTCTATTTGATGGCATATTTTGTTGAGAACAATTAGATTTTTGAAAGATTGAGTTTTATGCGTTGGACTAAAAAATAAAAAAAAATTAATAGAGAGCACATTTTGGGAGGTCTTGAATTGATAAACTCACCTTAATTTGGTTGATCCTGTTTCCATTAGGCTTATTATATTACTTGTTCCGAAAGCAAAATGAGATGATAGAAAATAAAATATTGTATTTGGGCTCGTTTTTCTTCTCGTGAACTTGGCGTAGGAAGAAATTGCTTATTAATATTCTTTTTTAAAATGCAATTTAAATCTGCAAAACATTGAATCATTCCGTGTAAAATATATCTATCAAACTTTATAACTTGTTTCTCAAGTGTTGTACATATTATGGCATTAATCAATTGTCAATTATAAATAAAATCATTATAATTTTAATGATTAGGAATTAGTTAAGTAGCTCTTTCTTTAATTAGTTAACCACGTGTTTTGTTAGTATAGCATTTTTTGAAATCAATTCTCTATGGAATATCAAATAACACAATAACTAATTTGTTGCTATCGTTATATAATAGAAACTGTTATTATTTATTCACTCTTAAGCAGCAAAAAAAAGTAGAGAATAACATATAAATTATATGTGAGTAGAGATGAAAAAAAAGTTTCACATCAATAACTCTTGAAATATTTGTGATACACAAATAAATATACAGAATGTGGAAAACTATTTTGGAGTATTTTTATTTTAAAATTTTTTTCTTTATATATAATATAAAGTATAGTATATTGTAATTGTAATGATGTGAATATTCTCACGAACTGAGTGCACATCGCGTCCTATTATGCTCTCTTTTTGCTATCTCTCTTTAACAAGATGTGATTTCAAGTCTCATAGGATAGTAACTGAAAAGCAACGCAAAAAATGTGAGCTTCAGGGAAAATATTGAATGCAATGTACGAGTTGGCAATAGTTGGGCCAAAATTTTCTTATTCTTCTTCTTATTCCGATTTCGAATTACATTCAGTGAGATTTTCTTTGTTTTTTGTGTTTTGTGACTTTGCGTCGTTGCGACTTTAAAATAGAAAATGTAATGCATTTTGAAAGCAGAGCATTGGCCATAAATACAATAAAGCTATAATACATTTTTATAGCATTTCAAAGCGATCCAAATAATAGTTAATACTCACAAAGTTTGAACTGATATTATAGTTATATAACTTATATTCAAATTTAAGTTCATATACTGTACTCTTTTGTAGATTCTTCGCCCTCTCGATGCATGACTGCATACGGGAAATAAAAATGAACTCTTCAATAGCGAATTGAGAATAGGAAAGAAGAATAAAAAACAATTATTTTTCCTTTTACTTGAAGCGATTTACATTCAAATGAAGTTGTGAAGAGAGGCATTACTTACTCTTCATTATTATGCACAATAATGTAATCGCAATTGAAACAAGTATTAGAGTCACTCTTTTTGTATCTTCTATTGTTAATGCTTATAAAAGTTGTTCAATTGTCGGACACTTCGCCGGATTTTCCGTGACATGTCTACATTTGGGTCATTTCCTATTTTGATGCAAATGCAAAAGCATTAGAGAATCTCTCATTTTATCTCAATCTGTTTCATGAAAACTTGCAATCATTGCATTAATGTTTAGTAGCAATAAAACAATGCATAATGTGTGACATAACTTATGTGTTTTTTTATTACGACCAATAAAATAAGTAATGCTTCCAAGAAATGCAGTAAATTAAAAAAAAATTGAAGCAAAGAATTTTCACTTCAGATATCATTTAATATTTGCATAAATATATCATTAAATTAGAAAAAAATAGAAAAACTATTATTTAAATTCAACTGATTCTCAGCTAATTTGAAAAGTAAAACAATTAAATAAGAATAAGAAAAAAAAGTTGAGCCAACTTTTAGAAATGTGAAGCAATTAAATGAGAAAAAAAAGTTAAGCCAACTTTTTGAAATGTGAAACCTTGAATTGTATTTTGACTAATTTTCGTAGTAGAGAAGTGCGGTATAACCCTCTTATTTTCTTTTCGTCCCTATTCATTACTCCAGAGAAGTACTTTATTACTGGTTATAACTTATAATATGGCATAATATTCTGTTACAAGACGCTACTGTAGGAGCTCCTAGCTCCTACATCTTTGTCATCATCAATGTTTAGCACTTGTTTTCATAATGGAATTTTCCAACTGAGATACAGAAATACAGAAAATGTTCAGTTGTAAGTATAGTAGTGAATAGAAGATAACACTAATTTTCTGTCGGATCATTTTCTGCCTTTTTTGTCGAACTCGGTTCAAGATCTCAGGAGAACTGACTCTTTTCCACAATAAAAGAACCAAAAACCAAAAAAGGGACTTAGAGTCTAAAAATATTGAAGTAAAGAGACTTTTCTCACTTCTATTATACTAAGAAATAGATAAAAGTAAAGGTAATTTTAAGTCAATCCACCAAAAGCTTCCTCAATATATGTTGTCCTCTTGTCGTAAATGATTAGACCAGAAATAGAGAATTCGATTCGATTCTCAATCTCGCAATTTGGGTGCATTACTCACCAAATTCAAGACACGCACAGTGTTTGAATTGATTCTGCTTTTTGAGCAGTACTTTAGTTTTGCTCCTCTTTTTCTTTATTATTCTTTTGTCTTGCATAGGAAATTGACTCGAATCAAGGCATCGCTTCTCTACAGGATATGAATATAGAGTCAATAAAATTGATTCTTTCATCTACGCGTCGCGAAGATTGTGTTTGGTTTGAGCTGCAAAAAAATGCGGAGGCACACACTCGCCGGTTATTTCTTGTTGTGTGTATGCCTTTGATTAGTTTGTAAATTACTTTTATCAGTAATGCAACAGTGAAGTGGTTCACAACTGCTTTCATTACGCCCTACTTTTGCTGATGTGGCGAATATATTGCTCATTAAATAGGAGACAATCTTTTAAAAAAAGTGAATCTTATCTGAAAAAATGTTTAAAAAACCTTTTATTATCATAATAAAAGAAAATAAATCGAAATAATTTCTCAAATTATATAATTTGGAATTTATTTTCTACTCAAAAATATTATACGAAAAAGTAAAGATCTTTCTTATAGAGAAATGCAGAATAAGAAGAGCATTAATATTTTGTGCACATTTATTATTAAGAATATTCATTCTTTAATCCTTCGCACAAATAATAATAATATAAACAGTTTTTTGTTTCATGTATGGGCTCTTAATGAAAATTGATTTGCTTTTTGCATGCATAGAATAAGGTATTTTGGAAGCAAAACTCGCATAATTCATGTAAGTTTATTCCCGAAATATATACTAAATGACAAGAAATTAAGCAAAACATAACTTCCATCAGTTCGTATAAACAGTCTGCTTATGCAAAAACCACTCTTAAGCTTGTTTTGGGATATCAAATATTTGTCGAAACTAACGTTTTTTTATTCAAATCTTTATTTCTAGTCATTGCATATGGATATTAAACGAATTGTTATTATTTCCTTTCCTTTCTATTGAATTTTAATCGAATGAATATATTATGAAATTTTTACGATTCCTAATAAAACTTAATTTTAAATTAGTTACAAATAGTAGCTCTTACTCTAACTCTAATCTTACTTTTTTATTATACTTTACTTCAGTCCTAATTATTTAGAAAGAGAAATTTCGAAACTTATTCCAAAAATTTTTGAATAGCCTTCTAAAAGGTTTTCGGAAATAGTCGTGAGATAAATCTCAAATTTTTGGAGCGCATCTCTGGCTAAATACTCATTTTATGACACTTGTGAAGATCTATGCTTTGATTTTTAATGTGTAATCAAATGTTTGAGAGGTTTCAAATATCTTTTAATCAAAATTTTGCCTTTGATATTGCTGTTGGATTGCGATCCAAATTATTCATTTGATTCAGATACGTGTGAAAATAGTATTATTACTCAATTAATGGATTCAGATTTTTGAAAGAATTTTAATGAATCATTTGACACAAGTTGATACAAAAATCTAGAAAGATTTTTGAGCTTTACTGAAGTCCTTATGGCATGAACCAACTCATATGTACTTTTATGAACCTCTGGAAGGAGTTAAGCAATAATTTAATATGCACTGCATTTAATAAATATTTGATAGTAACACCTGGCAGATAATCGCCAACTTTGTAACTAAAAACTTAGAAAAAGTTCGTTTTAGACATAGTTGAGTAAAAAAGTTTTTACTTGTAATTACCATAAAGTAAATTTGTGCGCTTTAGGAAACTTTGAAATTTCCTGTTAAATAAAAAAAAGTTTTGTTTTTTATATATCGATTGATGAGCCTTTAAGTTTGCAAAAGAATATGATCATTAAGTTCTGCCTCTGTCTTGTCATACTCTTAATGAGCTTTCATTGTGAATATATTTCAATCGTCGCAATTGATATTCACCGCCAGTAAGAGAAAAAAGGCATTCGTTTTTGGCAGCAAATGAAATAAAATGTTCTTTTGGTCGATTGACTGAAATCGTGAGATGTAAGCAAAATATTAGTGACGAATGTCTAAATAAAAATAGAAGTAGATAGAAGTACAGAGAAGTACACCTTTTGGAGTGTTTCAAAATAATAATAAAGCTGAAAAAAAGTTTAATTATGAAATTTGTTAAGTAACATGTTATGAAGAACAGTATTGGGTGTGTTTGTGTCTACCATTTGATACATTCAGAGGTGCGCCACTTATTGCTTAAGTGCCTCTATTTTGATGATATGCCGCCTGACGTTTTGTGTATTATTTGATTGGGCCCGAGAGCCAGCGCCCCTTTAAACCTCAAAAAGGGACCACACAAAGAGTCTTACGATACGAGACATCAAATATGTATTATATCTTTAATATTATATTTTCAATAACATGATTCCCTTTGAGCATTGGAGGCACTGAAGGCACTGAAGGTCCACGAACTTTGCCATTCGCTTTACAAACGAGTCTACTATTTATCGTGAATTCCTTTGTTTTTGTTTAAATTTTCGTTAACTTTAATGATTAAAACATGACAACATTTCTTGTTTTTCTTCATATATTTATTTGTTTTTCTAATGTTTAGCTCATTCAATGCTTTATTTAATGTTTGATTCAATGCATAGATAAGTTCTGTGCTCAACAATTCCGGAATATAAGCTTCTGAAACATCGAATTTATATTGAATGATAAAATATTAAAAGCTTAAAATAAATGAAATTCGATACTTTTCAACCAATCAAATAGTAAAAATGCACACAAGAGAACATAAAGAATGCATGCATACAATTATATAACTTTTTTTATCATATTTTCCCATTTTGCGTAACCATAGTTACATCATCTCATCTCAAACTTGACTTAAATCAATTTCTTTTCTTTCAAAGCACCCGTCAATTCAGTTCAGGTGAAGTTCAATGTAATTGAACTGATGTCAGTCATTATGCATAGTATTTGATACATTAATTTGACATTTCATTTCGTCAGTTTACAGCTAATAAATTATACTTTTTTTTATTGAACTGGTATTCAAATATGTATTTCAATACTTCAGACACATTACATTCCAATACATATTAAATTGGAAAATAACGTTTTAACTAACATTGCATAAAGTCTTTATGAATCAAATTTGTTAACTCATCAAAATATATATTTGAATGAGTTGTGAGAAGTAATCAACTTTATGCTTATTGATAAAATGTTGTCATTTTTCAATTAAAATCACATAACTTTTTAGATATATTATGTTTTGATGAGGAATAGATTTTTTTACGGCTAATAAGAGTGTGCAGTGTTTTGGATGAAATGCATGAATGCATGTATGGGTTAAGAATGACCCTCCAATCTTGAAATCCTGCAATCTTTCTGTGCGATATTGAAAATGTGAGTGCATTCAAGTTATCCAATAGTTGGTTCACAAACTACTGTAACTCACTTTTTAGCTCAATGTTGAGAATAAAACAGTTACTATAGAGAGTGAAGTCGCTATCTTTTTTGGCGATGTGATTGATAGTGTAGTCGCAATCATTTTTCAGTACTTTTTTCTTGACTTCCATTCTAAAAAAGAAAAAGAAAAAAGAATGAATATAGAAATAACTTTCTATATATAAATTTTTTGCAACAGTAGTAGAGATTAGATTTAAAACTTGGGCTCAGGAATTCTTTGAAGACAAGTCTTCTTAGACGGTCCATCAAGAGAATGAAAAAAGTGATATGATAGTAAATTTATGATAGGCTGAATGTGGCATTTATTATATTAAACTAACATCATTGTCATCGTTGTCCAATAATGCATTTGAGTCCACCATTTCATATAATGTATGTTTTTTGTGTGGTATCCTTACATGAGTACTAAAAGATTACACTTCAATTTTCAGTAGCCAACAAGTATCTATTTTTGTCCTAAATATTTATTAATCATATACCGAATATATAATTTATGATACTTTTACGATGAAATGTTATTTATCGACATCGTGTAGTTTTCTTTTATTTCTTTTTTTTCATAAGCTATACATTGGGGAAGAAGGAATTCAATTCAATTTCATGATTTTTGAAAAAAAAACCATAAACTTTAATTTTTATATATGATAGACTTTTTTGAAAACTTTTTTGTCATAAAATTGGAGACTATTGTTGTTGTAATATATTTTACAATATTAAAAGTTAGTTCAGCCCTGGATTTGCTGAAAAGAGATTTGATGTGCTTGAGCTCTAAAATTTAATTTGGAATGTATAAGAAAAGTATAAGAAAAGTCAGTTTCATCTTTTTTTACTTCAACATTCATAAAAGCTGTAGATCTGTAGTCCTGTTGCCGGTGAGTTGATTCCAGTTTTGTGAATCTTGTTTTTGTCGCTCATATACATTGCGTAATGTATTTCAATCTTGTTTATTACACTCCTGGCACTAAAAGAAGTGCTGCTTCTGCTTATCTTTTCTCGTAGTATAAAGTTTTGTATGGAATTTATATTGAGTTTTCAGCATTGACTCAATGAAAGTCCAATTGTATACTGAAAATGACTGGAAGTAGATTGTGATGAGATGTAAAAATAGCTGTAATAACATTCTACTGATCTTAAGGTAAATGTTGTTTCATTGCTTGGCGTATACTTTAAAATGAAATCAATTCTATTAGAGTTTGAGTGCATTAAGAATTCCTCAATCATTGGTTTAAATGATTTGGAAGAGCTTTGATTTCTGCTCTAATATATTTATTTTATTGAAGAGAACATTTTTTAATGAGTTAATTGCACTCAAGTTAGAAATAAATGGGAGATAAAGTTATTTAA
Source organism: Malaconothrus monodactylus (assembly GCA_034697245.1). Lineage (NCBI taxonomy): Eukaryota > Metazoa > Arthropoda > Arachnida > Sarcoptiformes > Malaconothridae > Malaconothrus > Malaconothrus monodactylus. Next base: position 11,433 of record JAQIWZ010000377.1, on the reverse strand, counting down.
AATCTCTTACTAATTAATGTTCCAAAGAATTGAAAAACTCGTTTCAACTTTAATTTTTTATCTTAACTTTTCATTTCTGTTTTTATCTAAACTTTTTTGTTTTTCTTTTCTTTTTTTATGAAAGACTGAATTTAAGTAGAATTAACATTATATCAACTGTGAAATATAGATATCAATTATCACTTTATCTTATTTATATCATCAAAACCAATATACAGTACAATAGTTGTAAACTTGAAAATGATCAGAAAAATGATCTATAATTCATAATCTGAACCTTCATTAAAGCTCATCAAACCTTATATTACAACTAATGCATATTGAATTGAAGCTCAAAGAATTGAAGTTTACAAATGGGAAAATTGTATAATATTATATAATATGTATTAAAATTATACTAATAGTAATTTTGGTTAATGTGTTTTTATGTCATTATTTTGTCTTCAATATTACATTCATTTATTTGCCGGATAAAGATTTGCTCTTTCATTGTATGATAAAAGGGATTAAAGTAGAGTTATATACACTAAAGGATATTGTATTAATAGCGATAGTCTGTTAGACTACAGAACAACTACTATTAGACTATACAACAGATACTGTTATGTGAATGCTTTCGACAATCTATAACAGGACTTTTAGATGACTGAAGTGTTCTATAACTCATTTCATTCCATTCATATGAGATCCAATTTTATGTCAGAAACATTCAAATTGAAAATTTTGTTGGGAATTAGGATTAAATAAATTCTCATCCATTCAATGACACAATACAACAATGACAACAATTTTTTATAGCGGATTTTCAAAATTAATTATCGCAGCAAAACTTTAAAGGACTTTTCTTTATTAGGATTTATTACATACTTTTCCGAAGCTTTCATTCCGGTAATAGGAGTTGTGGAAAAATTATGACTAACATTAAACAAACTACTTGTTAAAAATAAAGTTTGTCCAAAACAATTGGAAAGAGTTGGACGAACTTCACGAAAAAAAGCAGCATTACTTATAAAGCATCGTTTATTGTTATGATATAAAAGCAAATTTAAGATTCACGCTCGACGTGACATCAGATTATTAGTGGACACTAATACTCGAAAGTGTCATTATGATAGTCTCATAAACGTGTGATGTGCCTGAGATGTACTTTGATGGCAACCATTAGCATTATTGCTGATTCAAATGCATAGCAAAGCACTATTTTATCATAAGCTATTCCTTCCAGAGCTTTAGTTACTTCAGTGCTCTTTCAATATCAGTTACATTATTTACCCTAAAGCAACAGCAATATATTTAAACTTGTATTCTCCAGAGTTGCAGACATAGGACTACACATATTCTATCGCTACTATTCTATCGCTACTTTATTTTTATCAGCTATGCATCAGTTGATGATTTCAAAAGAGAGCTAATGAATCAAACATAGCTTTGACTTGTATTTCTATATTATTCAATTACATTCTCACAGTATATTATTCTATAAGTATTTCAGTTATGATTGGCTTACATAAGATATAAGTTTATTTTCTCTAATTTCAATCAATTTTACATTTTATTATTTCTTCATCTTTTTAGTTTTCTTCAACTTCTAATAAAGACATTCAAAGTTCAGAAGAAGATTAATTAAGTCATTAAAATGTTTTTCGATTGAAAAAATGCAATCATATTTTTCATCCAAATTTCAAAGAATTCATTCATGTTTTCCAAAAGTTCAAACTTCCTAAATATGTTTTTTTTATTGTAAACTTTAATTATAAGTTTATATTGATCTTTATTTTTATTTTTTTTAATAATTAATTACCGATTTCTGCATTCCTTCCTTTATTTCAATGCTGAAAGATTTTCATCGATTTTTGATTTAAAATTATATGAATGATTGATGTTTTATCTCAATCACTGATTCCGTTTTATACACAATTTAATGTTTGTAAAGTGAAGGAAATTGAATGACCGTTTTTGCAGATTTAGCATATATTGTGTACTTTTCGATTCGTAGTTTAGAAAATCGAAAGAGTTTATCATTACATTACTTAATAAGAGCTTACTTGAATTTTAATGTCGAATATTCTCCGAAAGGTTGATTAAATTTGAGAAAATAGTTGATCAAAATCTATCTAAATTGTATTATTATAAAACTGATTTCATTGATTTCTTTAAAGAATGTATGAGAAAATAAATTTCAAAAAAAATTAAGTACTAAATGCTTTTTAAGAAATGTTTTCTTAATTAAATCGCTTGCACATCAATTAATATTTTACTCAGAGATTTGTTATTTCTTTTAACTTTTAGTAAAAGTTAAAAGCTTTTATAAGTCAATTCCGATAAAGTAAAACCAAGATATGAGCGCATCCCTAATATTAAACTTAAAACCATTTATTGAAATTTTTAATTTTTAAGTAATAGTAAGTTATCTTAATTTTGGGAATTTTAAAATTTCGTTTCCCATAGAGATTAAACTCATGAGATATTCTATACATTCTGAGAAAGAATATGTTTATTTTCTGAATACATTTCAGAAGATTTGAAAAATGGATAAAATTATATGAAATAAACTTACATTCATTTAGTCCTTCAGTATTTTCTTTATAACAATGGTGTTGAAGTGAAAAGCATTTCTATAATTCAAATCACAATGAAATGTATTAAAATGAAGAAATTTATAACCCAAACAAAAAAGAACATTACTTTTGTGACATTCATTTAGAAAAGTAGTTTTTGTTGTAAGTCAGAAAAAATGTGTAAATGTATTTCAAATTTGAGAATTGAGACCTCATCTAAATGTTCAATGGATATAGTGTTGTGCATAAAGTATCAAATTTTATTCCATTTTTTTTCTCCTTGCGTCACGTCTAAAAGTTGAACTTCAACTCTTATACCTCTTATACTTTTATGATTAACATTTTTCTACTGTAAAGTTCACTGGTTTGAGAAGTTGATTACTCTCAGCTCAAAACCACAATTAATTAAGTTGTCGAGAAATGAACTTTTTGTTGTGGTTGAAAATGATTTTAAGTCAAGTTATCCAAAGTGGTGAATATGAAAAAAATATTAAATATTTTACATATTTTACATACAATACTTATTCACTTTTGAATATAAGTCTGATATATCATGATTTCTGTTCAGGTGGAGTGAAGTTATGACTAGAATCTAAAATAAAATGGAAAGTCGGTCCATATGATAGTTAGTTTAGAGAACTATAAGACCAATACAATTACACCAATAAGGCGTAGTGTCTAAATGTCTCAATTTGTTGTGCTTACAAGCAATATATAGCATACGCCCTGACACGAAAGCACCTTTCCTTTTACAATGAATATTACACAAATAGAATACACAAAAATACATTTAATACATTTTACTCTAAATGTTGTGAACAACTCAACTGCCATTTAAGTGAGAGAAAAATAGAAATAGAAATCCCTTTGAATATTCGCTGGCCATATGGTTAAAAAGATTATTGGATACAAAGCATTCCTCTCTTCAACAACTTTGAAAACTAGCCTCACCTGCATTTTGTCACAAATAAGAAATATTCCTTTAATTCAGACCCAAAATGAATAACAAAAGTTGGTTCACAGCTTTCAAAAGTATCCTTAATTTGTGTTTTGTTCCATTATTTTGCTAAATAATAAAGAATATTAACTGAATTAACTAAACCTTATGGATGTTATGTTGAATATTCTATATAATAAATGTGTTGATTATTCACAAGTCAGGAAACATTAATCTTTACTCTTTGTCTAAAAGTTTTGTTTCAATGAAAGAATGAGCTCAACATCTTATGCACAGATGCATAAAAAGCATTTCAGAGAAATCCTTATTTCACATGTCAAACAACTTTATTTTTCCACTTATTTTACATCAAATACAAATTTTGTCTTTTTCTTATAAAGACGATTAGCATTTATAAAAATTTAATATTTTCTATTTAGCCATTTGTTATCTGTTTTTGCCATTAAGTCAATCGCTCATTCAGTGTTTGGAACAAGTTTTTCATGATATACCAGATTCTTATTTTTTTGTTTAATGACTTTTGTATCATTAATTTACTACACTCTCACACTGAGAATTAAGATTTTCAAATACCATTTTCTTCAACTTCAAGTTCAAATTCAGCTAACATTCAGTCAAATAAATTCCTTTTTAAAAAATTTTCATTTGGAGTTCAATTTCGCATTTATGGAATTTTGAATATTATTCAAATCTTGATTTTAGTTTAATACCAATCGAGTGCCTAACTTTAGGCGGTATGCCATCATTTCAACCATTGACACAATCTTTATATATATTTTTTTGCATTCATTTTATTTAATCAATTCTTGAGAAGAGAAAAAACTACTGACATTTGGTTTTTAAATTTGGTTTTATTTTATATTCAACAATATTCAACATTTAGTCAATTCAGTCGCATAACTCTCCCTTTCGAACGCAGTATTTAAGATAGCATTGAAGTACTTGGAATGCAAACAATATTTTTACTTTAGCGGTTACTCGTGCGAGAACTTAAGGAGAATTGATCAAAGAATGAGACAGAATAGGTATCTATAGCTCTCTATTGTACTTCTGTGTGTTATTGTTTAGCAGGAAAGTAGTGCACTTGATTCCCAAACGGTTTGCACACAATTTTTCTCTATGGACACACAGTAAGATTGACGCGTAGAGACTCGATCCTAACTCTCATATAAGAGGTAAAGCTAAGAAATACACAACTTCGATGCAGTGCATACTTAAATGACGAAATAGTCGAGCATTAACTATTGTTTATTGGCGAAGGACTGAATCTTCCCTTTTTTATTTGGTGTTTTATATGAGATTTTGCGCCACGAATACAACTCTAAAACAGACACTTCTTGAATGGTTGATCTAAAGTTAGCTGTGCTATAAGAGAACGTTAGAACAATGTTAGAACAATGTTAGAAAGATCAGAGTATAATTGCATTGTTGGTGAACAGTAGCCTTATATTATTGGAATCAAAGAAAAACTCAACTTAATATAACTTACGTGTGTTGTTCACTCATTTGGATCGATAACTTGTTCGTTTGTGACTTTTTTCTCATATAATCTTAAGCAACATCTTTGAGTAAATCCCAGGGGATAATTATTTATATGTAGTCGTTTGAGTTATACATGTATTTCTACTCATCCGTCTGTAAGATATATCCCGTAACGTTTGCTCTCTTTACAATCTTTCTCCTTTTTTTTCTTCCCCTTCGACTTACATTTTTTCAATTTATTATCACCAGTAATGTCACCATAAGAGAAATAAGAGAATTTGGATTCAGGCATAAACGTATTGACCGGCAAGAACTCGAAACTATCTGATGATCTCGTAGAGTGATTGCCACTTTTTAAAAATGTTTCATAGTTTTGCAGTTTGTTTCTACTGTCACTCTCATCAGTGATTTATGTTTTATTTCAATCATCTTACTTGCAATTGCGTTCAACATAACAAGTTTGCCTCTTTTGCCTCTTTTGCCTCTTTCAGGCAAAAGGTCTGCATTCTAGAGACTAACTGTATGGTAAAGGAAAAAACATTAACTTAGAAAAAGGCGTGCTCTCGACACCAGTGTAGTAATCCTTCGGTGTGAACTAGTGAATGATGATTTAATGCAAAATTGACACTTACATATGACATCGCTTCGAGGTATAAATCGGTTTATATCAACCAATACAGTAAAACATACTGTTAGAAAAGATCATTTTTTTACTTTCTTTCGATATTCTCTGTAAACCAAAATTCAGACAAATATCAATTATCGCTAAATTTGATAATAGATTGAAATTTTGAATCGTTGAATGCATATTAAGCAATAATAGATTGTTTGAAAAACTGCATGAAATCAACAGCATATCTGCAGTAAGATTAGCGGTCTATGACCTTATCTTCATATTGAATAATTATTTATAAACATAACTTGAATCGTAAGTCTAGACCAGTTATTTGTTGTTATGCTTTTCAACAGGAATGAATATTTGCATTATGAGCATGTGACAACAATGCAAGTGAAACAATATTATAATATAAAGATACAGTTGAGCTCATATTACAAAGCATTATATTCCGTAATCTTTTGGTAAAAGTTTTACTTCTACAATAATCAATTGAGATTAGAATAAAGCTATGCTAACTTAAGTAAAGTCAAAGCAATATTATTACAGAAACTCATAAAAAATTCAATAGTTTTCACACTTTATACATAAACTTTTGAGAAAAAGTTTGTTTGGATATATTATTATTTAAATTTACAACTTTTTTCTCATTTCAAACCAATAAATTGTTGAAGAGAAAAATCCAATATATTTTTTTTTTGCTATTACTCATTAAATATTAAGACTTAATACAACTGGGAATGTAAACCAATCAGTTTAATACGGGTTAAGCAAATCCTTTCATAACTCTATGATTAAGTAACACATGCAGAGCTACAACTATATGAAGCTTACTATTAGTTACAGCAGTTCATTATATCTTATACGCTTTGATGCAAAATAAATTTCATTTTCATCGAGAATGAAGCATTTTTTTGTTGGCTTTTCTGAAATTGAAATTTTAATGATTATGTACTACAATATAAGATCTAAATTATAATCAATAAATTTTTCTATATTTAAATATTCAAAATAATAAATTGCTTCAAAATTTTTGTCGCATAACTAACTCTAAGTTCTTGCCCTTTAGATTGATTCGCGAAACTGAGCGAACATTTGGTGAAACGGATATAAAATTAGAGAAATACGTTTGTGTAACATATTGTCATATTGTCGGAGAAATGTTTCATCAGTTGGCCGAACGCATGTGATGGTGAGTACTCACTGGTACAACTAATTACAGTTTGGCGTTCATTTAATATTTTATATGATAGTAGGCCTGTCATACTTGCATGAGCTGCAAGAATGAGCAAAATCTATTGTGTATCGCATGATATTATAGTTGCCCAAAATAAGAATGCTATGAGAATGCTATGAGAATAGTATGAGAATAGCATGAGATTATGCTCAATGTTGTGTATCATTCCTTTTAATGCATATAAAGTTTTTGTCTCACATTCAAACTTCCTGATCTACTTCTTACAATAGTAGGTCTCCCCTACTAAGCCTTTGTAATATTTTTGTGTATATAAATATATACAACTTCTAATTCAAACTTTTCCATTTCCGTTCAATATATGGTAATTTTTCTTCATTTCTTTATACTATAATTATTATCGTTATTATCGCTGACTTCTTAAAACTTTATATTCAACGTAGTTTTGAATGCATCACAATTTGTTAATGTATTTTATTTTTGGTTTGTATTTGCGTTATTTTTGTTCTCCTTTTTTCCCGGAGAATAATGTTAGCGCACAATTTGCACATTTATTGCTTTTAGCACCAAAATTCTATATCAAGTCATTATCATCGAAATTCATTGCTTCATGACTTTTATCCATCTAAGAGATAGAATATAATAACGATCGCAAAATTTTCATTGCATCCAAAATTGCAATATAAAAATATTATTGTCGAACGGAAAAAAATTTATTGCTTTTGCTTTGAAATTCAGTATAACTTAGAGGTAGTGGTACTCGAGATGATATTGATTGAGTGAAGTAGTGTTTGTGCGACGAATTGGACGTTTACGGTAGAGCAGTCCACAAAACAATAATACTGAACAATAATACTGAACAAAACAAGTAGTGAATTGAAAATATAACAAATATACTTATAGTTTAGTCGTGAATAAACTACTTTGTAATATAGTTTTCTGTTATAACACTTTTCATACATAAGCTGTTACCATGACCTCAAGTTATGGACAAATATTTTATCAAACCTCAGGAGATATTCCTTTCGTTGCACACACTCATTAATATTATATAATATTCAAGCAATGATAGCATATAAACATATTATATAATAGACTAGTTTTATATATAGTTTTATATATAGTTTTATATATAGTTTTATTCTTAAGCCTATTTGACCACTTTATCACATTATGTAGTTATAAAAATGATAGTTTCTTTGAACAGTTCTTCATTTTGTACAGTTATTCATTATATTGAGGGCGTTTGTCACTATGTTAAACACAAAAATTTATTCATTCAATTTAATATTAATGTAAAGCAAATCTTTCTTTTTTATGTTATCGCTTTGGAATTTTCGCCAATAAATAATTTAGAATAATGTAAATCAATTTGCGGAATATTATTATTCTTTCAATTTTTTTTCGTGAGTTATCTTTGAATTTGGTATAGTTGTCAGTCATGTTATCGATTTGAAAGTTGTAGACTCGAGAATAGAGTACATAAGAGAAGTGTAACATTATATGAGCTTCAAATGACAATCTGCTTCAATGATTACTTGTATTATTTCGCTCGTATCCCTCAGTTTATTTTCTCCACGCACTCCAATAAAAATTTAATGCTTAGAACTTTGATGTCTTATCGCATTTATCGAAGCTTTTGCTCTCAAATTATTTATTCATGTGTAGAAAAAAGTTAGGCAGAGTTGTTGAATAAGTAAAAAATAGTGTTAGTGATGACCAGTTTTGTATACAGTAGTTATGAAAAAGAGTGCAGTCGAAAAAGATTGCAGTCGAAACTGTTGAAAGTTGGATCCATTCTGGCATTAAAGTTAGGCTAACATGATATGAAGTAAAGGGATTAGTATTGAAAGTAATACTCTTATAATATACTAATCCATTATTAGGCCATTATTATTAAGGTTGTTGTTGTTCATAGTGTGAAATGTTAATGCATTCTCACTTCACACTCTTTTGGACTGTTCCCCCATTTTTCTGATATATATTTCATTTTTGTCACTTAACAATCCTAACAATCCTCACGCACTATCTTTTGCACACTATTGTAAGTCATGATATGATATTATGTGCTTTTGCCGCTCATAAATAGCTCTTTCGGGAATGCCAGAAGAGGTGCTTTATATGAGACACTTTTCTGCTCTCAGTTCTTTCTGCTCTCTTTTGACTTCTTTCTCGATTAAACTGTGGCAAACGTCTCAAGCAATTGCGTGCTTCTGCCAATGGCTTAAACAGTTTCCTTTTACTCTCTTCTCTTTTTAGTGATAAATGACTTTTGTTAAGATCAATTAAATGTCACTTTTTGGCAGCAAATGCCCGTTTATGCTTTACTATTGCCTTATACTTATGCCAATACTCTTATACTTTATTCGCTTATTTGAAGCAACACTAGATCTAAATTGAATATATGATCAGATGAGAAATGCTTTGATAGTGTAAAATGCATTGAAAGCAGCATCAAATACATCAAATATATGAAAAGCATAAGAGCTGCAACTCTGCAATAGGTGGGTCTCATGATCTCATCACTGGTTGGCCAATCGACTATATGTTTCACTTGAAATGCGGGGTTCAGGCAATACTAGTTCCCCATAGTCTTCATAGTCTTCATAGTATTTTCTCTAGCTCTCTGCACAGTTACTGACAAATGTGAGTGCACTACTCAATTGCATTCAGTTTCTCTCTCACATATACCAGTTTGTGTGTTGTGTTGAGCACAACTTCAGTACATATTGAGTCTGCAGTATTATTATATGGTTTTGTCAATGTGTTATGAGAAGCGTTTTTCCATAAAACATATTTCGTTTTTCATTTACTACATTTAGTTTTTAGGTTTAAAACCTGGACCTAAAACTCGGTCTCACGTTTTGTTGAAACAGTGATGAGATCAAATTTGTGAGAGTTTTATTTGTGAATTGTCTCTAAATGATAATAAGTCAAGTGTAGTGTTGTCTACAAATAATCGAGAAGACAGTTGTTTACAAAAGTCAATGAGGATAACATGTTATGACTTAGCACTAGAAAAGTTTCTAAATTATTATCAAAACTTAATTGACAGCATTAGAACATCAGTGCACAGCAATGTCACTATCTATTTAACAATGCATTGCTATCTTTAATGGTAAGCATTATTGGCATCTCATTATTTTTGTTTTTATTTTTTGTTTAAATATTTCAACGAAAAGAATCAATGCCTGAGTTTGAGTTTGTGGTAAAGTTAATGAAAGATTGAACGTAAAGATAATTTAAAGTAAGTAAATAATATTTTGTTTTCCAGTACCGCTCATCTCAAGCTCATAATATCGTGTGTATCCTTTAATAATTAGTCTTCATTAGAGTGTTATGTGGGCCCAAAAATGTCTAGAGATACTGATCAAACATATATTCAGTGCACGCTTTGCTTTATTTAGTTGCTTTTCCTTTTTTTTCTTTTATCCGTAAACCTATTGTATACACTATAGAGAATCAAACCGTATTGACCAACACGTACTGTGGGTTGCATTAGAGCTCCACTTTGGTTCACATTCGTGCCCCGAATATCACTTAATATCAATGCTTTGAGCGCTTTTTCGATCATATCTTTCTATTGATTAGAGATCCCTTCTTTGTTCTCACAATACTATTCCATTTTATTTGATATTTTTAGAAATATTATTCAAAGCTTTTTATCGTCCGTAAGTGGACAGTAATGATTGAATTTCTTTGATTTATTTTACTTGTTTGTTGTTTAAGCGATAAATAAGAAAAAAGAAAATGTTTTCTCTTATTTCTGACTTTAAATTTGCTCATTGGAAATGAGAAAAAGTTGTATTATTCAAGAATAAATTGACTTAATTTAGCAAATCCACGAATGAGTTGAATTCATTCACATAAATTCAATATATTTTTGTTGATACCATTTACTGATAAAAGTCAAATAAAATCAAATTTATTTCTTCTGTATTTATTTGTGTTGAGAATGCAAATAATGATATCAAAAATCAAAGTAATGCGAACTACTTTACAAACGTTTCAAATTAATAAATGAATTCAAATATACTTTACTCTTATGATAATTAAATTCATACCATTTATTGTTAAAATAATTATAACGATAGAAATTGAGATAAAAGTTATAAATATATAGGAATAACAGGAATAGCTATAACAGGAATATAAAAAGGCTGACTCATAGTAATAATATTTAGTTATCGGTCTTTCTGTTGGTGACTATTGTTACATCGAAACAGAATAAATATACAAAGTATTATATACACGCCATACCCGTATAACTTATACTTTATATTAATAGTTAGTATAGTTTTGTTAGATTTATGTGCAATACAGCGTTGACCACACAGTAATGTTTAGAGTAATGAGAATAACATGAGTCTAACATGAGTCTCATCAGTACAAGTTTGGTTCCCTTCTGCATGACGTGTTTGGCAGGACCCTAATCAAGTTTATCTTCTCTGGTGATGCCCAAACCATCGCTCCGAGTATTACTAATTACGCACTAATAACTTTGTCTAAAACAACATAACATATACTTTTATGTTCTGCTCTCATTAGTTAACGGTTTAAAATATCAATAAAAACGTTCATTCGGAAAAAACTTTAGGACAAATACAGTTTGTTATACAGTTTG
>JAQIWZ010000376.1:0-20590 GCA_034697245.1 Malaconothrus monodactylus | reverse complement strand
GGGATGAGTGAAAGCATTAGAGCAAACTTCGTCTGATATATACGCCGAACGCCAGACATCCCATTAATGCAAAAACAGTGATCGCGAATTTAGGAAAATAATTTCCTAATACAACTTCCTATTCATACATCAAATTAATAGAAATGAAAATAATTTGTAAGACAAACAATTAAGTAATAACTAATACCCATCCGCCTTGTCTTTGAACCCATAAACATATGTTTTCTATTATGTAACTTAACGACCACTGAATTAATCTTTTGAAGTAAACGATTGATCCATCAGTAAAGGCTCGAAACGCCAAATCAGAACAAAAGAAAAATAAGACAACAATTCTTTCGCGAGTTATGTTTCCGTTTAGGAATAATTCACTCAATAATAGAGAAAATTCTTCATTCGTTAAACTCGTTATATTTATCTAATTATTAAATTAATTAATTTTAATATAATTTAAAAGTTTATTGAATAATATATTCATACACTCGAAGCTCTATCTCTGACTTGTTCTCGTTCTGCACTTCGAGCAAATGCTTCAGATATTCTTCTGAGATCGCGACCAACCGATGCCATCAATGGACTGCCAATACTGTAACCGTTTGTACTGCTGTTCAACACATTTTCAAATTTATTTATTTTAAAAATTTGAATCAAATATCGATAAAAATAGTAATAAAAGAGTAAAACATTGGAATTGAATCAATACCTCAATTGTTGGAATTGTTCCTCAATTTCTAATGGAGTCAATCCTTCATTTGTGAACTGATCTCTTGTGAATTGAGTGAACAATTCTCTGGCGACGGCTTCAGTTTCACCGAGTGATGGTTGAGATCTAGTGGTTGGCATTGTTGTGATTGACGGATAAATAGTATTGAGATTTACGTTAATGGCATTCGATTCACTATTTAATGAGCAGTTTTCAGATTGAGATCGATTTGAATTTGAATCACTGGTCACTCTATTATTGACTCTATTTTGTGATTGTCTTACATCGTCTTCACTTCGACTCAATTCAAATCCTTTAGCCATAAAAGCACTTTAAATCGAAACTATTTTTCGATTTTGACTCAAATTTCTTTTATATTTGACACTATTTTGAGTAAATTTATCAATAAATTAAATAAATAACAATCAATTGTCACCTAATTATTGACATTTTTAAAGAAAAAAATTATTTAATAAATTAATTCGAAACGAATTCATTTAATAATTAAATTAATGACATGTTTATTGTTTAGTAAACAAATGACTGAAACGAACGAGTGATGAAATGCTTTATATTTTATGTTTATTATTGATGTTTATTATTGAGTAGAGATTTAAACATTCACTCAATTCACAGCTCTATTCTAACAAATTATGTCTCATTTCTAATATTTATTAAAGTCGAGTAAATAACTCTTTTATTAATATTATTTCAATTGTTTTTCTATTATTTAAAAGTTTTTTTTAATTTTAGATTTATTTATAAAATGATAATTTGATAATTTCAAAGTTTAGACACAGTATTAGAGATCGGGAAATGTAAGGCTCGGGAAATAGTATCACGAAAAATAAGTGAATTATAGAAATGAATTTTCATTTAAATAATTAAAATTAATGACAAATATTTTTAAAATAAAATTATTATTAATTCCTTTGAATACAGAATTGAAAATATAATAAAAACTGAAAAATTAAAAGTTTCGGTAATTTTAAATGTGAAATTTATGAATAATTTAAACAAAAACTTTGGAAATCATTTTAAACTCAATTAATTGTCGAGAAATAATCCCAAACTTAGGCCTTATTAAAGACTTTTTAAAGACTATTTTCTAATCAATTGTAAAAAAGTTTTAAATTTTTCTAAAACCTAATCAAAATTGAAAGAAATTAAAATATTAAAAGTGACGCCATCTGTAAGTCATATAAATAAAAAAAGAAAATGTTGTAAAGTTTAGCCTCAGAATCGATAGTATCGATAATCTAAGACTTTGTTCGTACTTTTGGTCTAATATAGAAAAGTTTAGTAAAAGCAAAACTATTGAAACTAATAATATGGCTGTCCTTTATATATAATATGTGTTTATTTGAACCAAATCTTAATAATAATAAATAGTCATAAAATAACAATTAAATGATTAATAATTTCGAATAAAATAATCGTTCATATATTACAAGTTAATAATAAGTAAGTATTTTATTGTATTAATGGTTAAAGTAATTGATTTCAGTGAAAGTAAATTGAGTTGAAGTGAAGGGCGCTTTCACTTAAAGGCGTTGACAGACATGTAGTGCCACTTATTAGGACTGAAGACATCTTTTTTTATATATTAATTAATTTTTAGAACTATCAATACTTTATTATTTTTTGAATACTTTTTTGATTATGTTTTGTTTTTAACTCTTTTATATTTTTATCAAAAATCTTTTATTTCTTTGGTTAATATATTCTCTTATATTATTAATTATTTTTATTTTTATTAATTAATATTTCTATTATCTTTTTTCTTAATTAATGAAAATTTTCATTAATTGATTAGATATTTGTTTATTTTATTCAAGTTTTCAATTTTGAATTTATTAAAAACTTTTCGGTTTTGTTTAATTATATTTTAAATTTAGTTTTAGATTAATTTAAATACAATTTTATCCTATATTTCACTTATAGATAGTCTTTAAAAATAGCGGCTTTTCTTTCAATCAAATCATTTATTGTTTGATTTCATGAATTAATCAAATATTATGTTTAATAAAAATTTCATTTAATAATTAAATTGAAAATTATTTTAATTTTTAGCAATTATTTGGTAATAATCGAAACTACGATTTGGTTGACATCAAAAACAATTGATTATGAAATTTATTTAAAATAATAAAAAGGATTGAATCGAAATGTCGGATAATTCAGAGCAAACTCAAAGCCAAACGGAAGTGTCTTCAAGTGGTGAACAACTCGTAGGTTTTGTTCCCGTTCAAAGTGATGGCAATACTCTTGGAGTACAATTAGTTGGCGCCGACACTGAAGACGACATTTACTTTCAGTCACAAGCGATCGAATTGAATGGTGAAAGACATGTAATCGTATCTCAAGCACAAGATCCAGAAACTGGAGAAATCTTATTAGTATTACAAGGAGAGAACGGCGACCACATCGCTATACAACCAGAAACTCTAAATTCTATGGTTCAGGCATCGGGAGAAGGAGGCATTCAAGTGGCGGTTGTCTCCCAATCAGACGAAACGGGACTTGCGATCGGAACTGACGTGAATCCTCTCAGTTCTGCGCAATCTGTTTCTGCTTCAGATGTGACTCCAATCGTGACCACATCTATAGCTATTCTTCCGTCAATAATCGCCAACATTCCGAGTCAGACACAAACAACAACTGCTCCGACAAATGTAGTTCAAGCCATTGACACTCCGCGCGTCACTGCGCAAGAAGAACAGAGTAGCTCTTTGTCAAGTGTGCCGACAACTGTTACTGAAAAAGAATCAGGTCTTTATTATTGGTATTAATTAATTCGAGACATAGTTTTTAATTATTTATTATATATTTTAGAAAAATCAGTCGAAACGCCAACTTTCACACCTGTCAGCGAAGCTCCAGTTGAAGACCAGAATAAGGCTATCATTGAAGAAAAAGAGAAACCAGATATTGTCGAAAAACCACCTCAACCTAAACCTGAAGAAGAGACAAAAAAATCAACAGATGATGTAAATGTTTCTCAACAAAAATTAAGTGAAACAGAAGTGACAAAAGAAGAATCAATTGTTGTTTCAAAACCTGAAGAGAATATCATTTCATCAGAACCTGAAAAGACTGTTTCAAATGCGATCACAGCTCCAGAACCTTCTAAACCAGAAGCAGATGCAAAACAAACAGATGTTGTCGAAAATACAACAACCTCTTCATTGCAGTCGACTTCAGAAATAGGGTTTGGAAACACAGCTGTAATACAAGTACAAGACTCAGGAAATGGTACATCACTCGAAACATTGATGGCTAACGCTATGCTTTCAAGTGATGGTAACTTTGTATTTATGGCTCAAACAGAAGACGGTCAGGTGACTAGTCTTCCGCCCGAATTGAACTTATCTGATGTGATAAGTGCGGGATCGGCTGCAGGTCAGGCCTTCTTTATTGAGACCCCGGAAGGTTTGGTGGCGTGCACAGCGGCTAATGAAGACGGAGCCATTCAATTGATTCCAACCGGAACTGGAGATATTGACACTGCGGTCATCAGTTCCGCTCAATCTTCAGGAAATTTAGTTGATAATCAATTAATTCAAGCTATTTCTGGAGGACAGGCAATGGCTTATACTTTCACATCAAATTCTGGATGTCTAGAACTGACACCTGTCAGTACACCTCAGACCCAAGCTCCTCCTTCAAAACCCACTCGAGGACGTTGTGGTCGACCACCAAAATCGAGAACAATTAATCCGATTTCATCAATGGGTCAAACAATTCTGTTACAAACAGACAGTTCTGTTGGCGATAATAATTTAACGGTTTCCGCAAAACCTATCACACCAACAGTTTCATCACGAGGTCGAGGAAGAGGTGGCGGCAGAGGAGGCCGAACGCCTGCTGTCAATACAGCCTCGAACGCAACTTTCTCTCCAACACCTCTTTCATCACAGTTGACATCTAGTGCTAAATCGGTTTCGCAACAAAATGAATCGCAAAAGTCAGGCACGACTGGTGTCAATAGTCTGTCAGCATTGGACACGAGTTCAGGTCCGAGTCAATTGGCGGCTTCTCGAAGAACTTACAGTAAAAAATCAAATATAGTTTGGATAACTCCCGATCCATCGCAAACAACTAATTCGTCGTTTTCAACAGTTGCGACCACTTCTACACTCTTACCATCAAAACCAAGTTCACCAACAAAACCAACGACATTATCGACCACTATTTCATCCCCAAATAAGAGCACACCTCAAACTCAATCGACAACAACATCATTTTCATCCCAACCACGATCGACATCGCCGTCGAAAGCAATCGCTTCGACTATTTCTCAAACAAATACTTCAATTACATTGAGTAAAGCAATGGTTTCGACTCCATCTTCGAATAAAACTACAACTGGAACAGTTGGCAATAAAAGTACGACTGCTGTCAGTTCTGTTACTAAAACGATTGTCACCACAACAAGTAAAACAGTTCCAACAACAACTGCAAGCAAGACAACGACAGCCGGAAAAATATCTGTACAATTGAGTCCGACTAAAGTGACCACAACTACTAATAAATCGACACCAATTAGTAGAGCCATCACTTCTGCAAAATCTACTATAAAAGTGAGTGATATAACTGCAACCAAGACTACTGTATCGACAACTTTACCCAAAACTATTGGTTCGGTAACATCTGTAACAAAACCCGTTGTGTCCACCACTTCTGCAACAACTTCATCGAAAACAGTTCCGTTGACAACATCTGCTGCAAAGGCTATAACTTCAACGATCTCTACAACTAAAACAACTGCATCGCCAATAACTATCACTAAACCAATCACTTCTACATCAAACAAAACCGTTGCGTCGACTGCTTCTGCAGCAAAACCTTTAGTTGCGACCAAAGCAACCGTTGCGACCACAACTTCAACCGTTGTTTCCAAACCAATTGTCTCAACCAGTTCTGTAGCAAAAACAGTGGCGACAACTAAAACTACTTCAAAAACACCTTTGACTACAACTATTACATCCAAAACAACCACTTCTGTCAAATCGTCAATTCCTACCACTCCTTCAGTTGATTCTACTGTCAAGACTACGATTGCCACCAAATCAAAAGCATCAACTGTTGAAACGATTACGCCTTCGAGTACTTCATTAAAAAATTCAGTTTCGAAGAGTCCGATAATAGACACAAATGTTTCAGTTACAGAATCTTCGAGACTATCACCGAATAAAACTAGAATTGAAACAAAGTTAACTACACCTAGTAATGAGTCAACTAAACAGCAAATTGTCACCAAAATAAAGATACCGACGATAAGATCTGAATCTCCCACGAAAAACACCGATTTAGGAAATTCAGAGAAGTCTAAAGTGCAGTCAACGAACAAAATCGAAACTATTTCGTCGGATAGGAGAAAATCTAAAACTTCTGTTAGGCTCGAAAATGAGCAAATTTCAGTCACTAATGACCTCAAACATGAATCTGACAATGAAGTTATTGGTAAAACTGCAACCGGAGGCGCATCTATTTTGGCGCATAAGTCATCTCAAGAGATTGAAAACGAAGTCCAACTTTCGAATAAAACTGATGTCAAATCAAGTAAAAGATCTAAAAGACATTCCAAGACTACTGAGGAATCGAAAAAAGAAAAGGTCGACACTATTGACACTGATATAAAAACTGATGAAAAGAAATCAATCGAAAAGACTAACGAAACACCGATTGAGTCTAATTTGCAAAAAGTGACGACTAGACGAACGTCTCGAAAACGAGAAAATGACATCAATTTGAATGATTCGAAAACTGAAGATACGAATAAAACCGTTATTCCTACAACTCCAACAACTAGTGTCAACAGTTCAGTACAAATAAAGTCAGGACGAGTCACTCGAGGAAGTGCTAAGAAAACTGAAGAAAAAGCTTCAAATGTTGAGTCACTTGATTCGAAAGCTATTTCTCCGAATAAGACTATTAAAGAAATATCACTAAAACCTGAAAGCGTGACCGTTGAAGGAAAACCTCCGAACGATTTGGATAAAAAAGTAGAAGTCTCTAAAACTCAATCGACACCAGAGTCTAACAAAACAGTTTTGGCCAATTCTACAGAAACTATAACTTCAACGCGTAGTGTAAAGAAAAAAGTTCAGTTTGAAATCAAAGACAACAAAGAAGAAGAAAAATCTGTCAAAACGATTGATAAAATAGGAAAACCATTGGAATCAAATACTCCGATTTCAACACGAAGATCATTGAGATCAAGCACTGCCACACCTGTTGTGGAAAATAAGATTAATGTTATCGAAACTGATAAAAAGGCAGTTAAAGAAATTGATGAGCTTTTAGAAAGTAGTAATAAAACACAAATAGAAAGCAGTACTAAAACACCAGAAACCAGTAATAAAACTCCTCAACGTTTCTCTACGCGAAAGAGAAAAGAAGTTCCAAAGCCTGATGTTATTGAGCCTGAAGTAAAACCATCAAAGACTGTGAAAAAGACAAAGTCTGATTCATTAACTCAAGTCAAAGATATTTCAGTCAATTCAGTTAATTCGCAAGAAATACAATCAGATTCGCAAACGTCACCATTTGGTAGAGTTCGAAGAGACAGAAAGTCGAGAAATATTACTCGAATAGAAACTAAACTACCGAATAAAGAGCCAATCCGTCATAGCATTGAAACATCAGAGCCATCATTGCGTCTGAATAAACGAAAGTCATTCGTTCAATCTTTCATTAATGATAAAGATTGTAAAGAAAAAGAAGAGAATGTGCGCCGAAAAACCATATCATCGCTCTCTGATCTGCGCAGTCCTAATGAATGCTACGATTATTTCACAAATGAATGTAGTTTTTATATACGATGTCAATCAGCCTCTCTCACAACTATGACTCCTAAGCAAAGCGGTGGCAATTACTTATGTCAGAAATGCGGTTATCACACCTCTCGCATCAATAACTTAGTAATACATCATAAAGACCAGTGCCCTTACGCTAAAAATGCGGTAATACAGCAGTGGCAAACAGAGCTTCAAAAGAGAGTCAAATCAAACGATAGCTCATATACACCAACTGTTTCCAAATCTAAACCTAAGAAAAGAAAAATAGAAACTAATAGTGAGCCCGTTTCTACTCCTATTGCCAAGACTTTCGATGAAATGGACGGAGACTCTGATGAAGAACAAAGTACTAGTAATAGTAAGACTATTAGTAATGAAAAGACAACTACAGATCAAAATCCAACTATGAGTGACATCGACGCTATGCTAATGGGCTCTGACGACGAAGACTTGCTTTCCATCGACAATATAGATAATCCAAAGCGAGAATTTGGTTTCGCAGAAGACGATATTGTGTGGGTTGAGACGCATAACTTGCATTGGCCCGCATTGGTCTCTAAAGTTCATCTAAAGGAAAGAAAAGCTTTGATCAAATTCATTGACGGCCCGTGGAGTAAAAAATGGTAACAATCAATAATTAAATTAATAATTAAATTTTTGAACTAATAATTCAATTATCATTTGTTTATCTTAAGTGTAAAGACAAGCGTCAATTCAATCTCACTTTTCGATAGCGCAGAAATGAATAAAAAATATTTGAGAGACGGCCGCAAATCAGAACACGAGGAATTGCTCGTGAAAGCTGTCCAAAAAGCTGAAGACTTTCTGCGCAAACGATGTCTTGGAAGTGAAATAAGTGCTGCAAAATTTTTCGATCAAATTGATAGCGATTTCAGTGAAAATGACGATAGAGTGACCACTACCACTGAAGACAGTTCTAGTAATAAGAATAAAGAGACTGTAAATGTTTCAAACAATGTTTCGGCTGAAAGTACTTCATCTCCTGTTGCGACCAATGATTGCGACAGTGATGTGGACAAAATGCCTGAAAGTAATGAAGCGGTCGCTCAATGGAAAGAAAGACGAAGACTTCAAAACGCAAAATTGCTTCAGTGTATCAAAGATGGAAAAGTTGAGACTCATTTAGTTGGTGTGTACAGAGAAACTATTTCGAGTGAAAGACATCTCAAATTTAAAAATGGTTCTGAATCAGAGAAAAATCAGTTAAAACACGTTCCCTGGTTTGGACCCATCGATGATGAAGAACAACAGGAAGAAATTTATGACTATTGTTCTCAACTATTTAAAAGTAATTTTAAAACTGACGGCAGTTTTGATACCGTTGCCTATATTTTTGAAGTCTGGGTTCCAGAGGTTAGAAAATTAATTAAATTTGAATTAAAATTAAATTAAATTTATCTATTAATTCGTTATCTAAATGACTGATAATCTAATTGTTTAGGCAATCGTGAAGGCCATCAGTAGAGTTCGCCGAATCGAACTAAAAGACGCTGAGTTTATATTCGCAAAAGGAGTAATTCTAAGCAAATCAGAAAAGGACGAACTGACAAAAGAAATACAAAAAGAAGCTGAAAAACAGCTAATATCTCATTCGACGTCAGACTAAAGTTCATTAATTAATGGTTTAAATGAAATTGCATTTAAATAGAAAACTAATTCATTTGATTCTTTTTGAATTCTTAATATTCCTTTGTTTATGTTTGTAATTGATCTAAATTTGGACAAACATTTGTCATTCATTTTTAAAATAATTTCATCAAATGCTTAAAAACAACTGACCTGACCATAGGGTTATCTGATATTTAAGTAGAACTCCCTTAAGAACTCCCTTAAGAACTCCCTTAAGAACTCCCTTAACAACTTCCTCAACAACTCTCTTATACCCATTCTATCTTTTATTATTATTATTATTATTATTCTTGAATCAACTCTTGGCCCGACTCTTCCCGTCCGCCAAACACTGATTCTTCTATTGTTGCTCTTAATTATTTCTAACGTAAAACTAAAATAAATCTCAATTCATTGTATAGTAAGTCTCCATAAAATATTAGTTTACTTTTAAATATCTCTTTTAGCAAATTATTATTATTGTATTCTATCATTTGTTTTAATGTCTTTTGTGTCTATTTTAGCGCTCATTTGCTATAATTATTTGAATGCTTGCGATTTCGATTCGCTGATTATAACATAAGACGCACTGTTTGAATAAAGTTTAAATTAAATATTTTTCAGAAATTTCATTAATTCTAATCATCATTTTTATCATTTATTTTTATCGATATTTTTTACCAGTTTTTAAACAATTTCTCAATTGAATGCTTTTCTTTGATAAAAATACGTAAAACAAGCTGTCATCAAGTGGATAATCAATTTTTGACTCACTTTAAGCACTCTTTTCTTCAGTTATACTGTGGGCTCACTTATCAAAAGAGTGTTTTATCAAATCCAATAACATTAAACTATAGCCTTTCCATAGATTTTATACAAATTAAGTCTTCAATTTTTTGACATTTTTACCCATTTTTATCAAAAAAGCCTTCAATTATTGCATAAATGATATCAAATGTTTGAACAAATGGTTTGAGTTTTTCTCATCTATTCGTAAGTTTATACAAATTAATTTATTAAATAAAAAGATATGCAATAAATAAATCACTTATAAGTGAGCGCAAAATTTTTAAAATCTTTTTCAGTGAAAACCGATTCGGTATTAGTTGTTATTTTGATTATATCGTTGTTTCGATGGTTTGCCATTAAATCTTTGACTAATCGATGGCTTAATTTATTCTTGTTTAGGGCTTCAAATAGTTTCATATTATCTAAAGTCTTGTCTTCGGCTCTGTTTTGAAATAGATATTAATTTTATTGCTATTTTGAATTAATTGTAAACTAAACAATACCTCTTTTTATCCAATTTTTTCTTCTTATCTTTAATTTTTGCTGAAAATTAAAGAAAAATCGTTAACAAAATTTCTAAAATTAAACATTCAATCCATTAAAACCTTGTTTTTCAATAATTGATTTGCAATTTTTGTTCAATTTTTTAGTCTTCTTTTGGTTCCATTTATTCGTTGAAATAATATTTTGTTTTGTTTTTTGCGATTTTTTGTTCTCTAAATGAATAATAAATTTATTAATAAATAGAAAATATTTTTAAAAATATCAATAAAAACCGAAAAAATGGTTGTTTTCTTCCATTAATAAAAGCGATTCTTTTAATAATTGTTTAGACATTGCTTTCAATTTGAATTTTAATATCAATTAAATATAATTTGATTCAAAATATTTAAAAAACTTTTGTTTAAATGAAAATGAATTCAACTTTTTTAAAATCGAGCCATATTTTAGTTAATATTAATTTTTCTATCCATAATATACGTCATAAATAATAAAAATATAAAATATGAAAAGATTTCTCAGTTTTTATTTCATTAAATAATAAAAGCATTGATTTCTTTTATGATATATTCAATAAGTTTTCTAAAACTTTACCCAAATTATCAAAAAAAACTAAATAAATAAAAACTAAATCTAAAAATAAAGGCACAAAAGTTAAAACAAATAAATCAAAATTATTATTGAATACAATTTGATAGAAAAGTTAATGGATTTGTTTATAAAATAATTGATGACATAATAGACGTACAGACAAGCGATGATTCATTGATTCATCTTTTGTTCAATCATTTCTATCAAATAAATATAAGTTAAGCCTTAAGTGATATTCGCTTTCATTCTTCATGACTAATAATAATAATAATAACACTTTTCTATAATTAATATTAATTTTTTATTAATACAAAAATATTAGTTTTAATTTGAATTGATTTGATTTACAAAAAATAATATTATTATTAATAATAATCATTTAATATTAATAAAACTTAAGCATTAATTGAAAGTAAAGTACAATTGAAGCGAAAATTCTTCTAATAATTTGACTCAAATTTCATTAATTGTTAACAAATACTCAAAGCTTTAGATAAAAATTATGACAAATATTCGATTTATTGACAAATAATAATAAATATTTACTTCTTTTTAATTACTGTTAAAAATTTGTTTAAATGAAGAAAATTGTGACCAAAAATTTTTTTAATAATTAATTGAAATAAAAGAACAAAAAAGTGAGTCTTTTATGTATTAAATGAATGAACGAATTATTTATTTATTTAATTATTTATTTATTATTTATTTAATTATAATTTGAATTTTAATTTCTATTCATTCATAGCATGAATTGATTTGAATCTCATTTGAGTTATTATTTAGACATCAGTTGAAAACAATTTTATTTTGTTTATGGAATTCATTTCTCAACAAAAATTTATCGAAGAATTGATTTTAAAATTTAATTAAATTATTAATAAACTAAATGTTAATTTAAATTAAATGATCGGCGAATCAATCGATGAACAAAATATTGTTTTGCGATCTATTCGTAAAAATGAATGTATCGATGAGTCGATTGATTGGCGCAAAAGATGTATTGATTTGGAATTGTCTTTACAGCGATTGGCCTCTCATTCAAATAAAATCAGACAAATATTTATCGACAAAATTTCAGATCTGGAAAAACGATTGGAAAAAGAAGTTAAAAGGGCTGAAGAATCCGAACAGAAGTACATATCAGTCATGGAATCATTAAATGACAGAACCATTAGATCTAATTGTGATAATGAGAACAAATTGATTCTTAACGACGATTTTGAAAGCAATGGTTCGCCAGAATTACATCAATTGAAACATGCGATGGAAGAAAAGGAAAAAGTGATCAATGAATTGGAGATAAAAATTGAAGAACAAAAAAAGTTAAGATTAAGAGATGCCAAACAAGTCGAGGAAAAAGCCGCAAAAATTAAAGAATGGGTCGCAACAAAACTTAAAGAACTTGAAGATCAAAACTTTAGTTTGCGAGAAGAAAATCGAAAATGTACTCAAGAATTACTGAAAATGAGAAAACATTTGCATAACGCAAGTCCTGAAACCAGAAGAAAAATTGAGTTTGTCTTAAATGAATTTTGCGGCAATCAAAACGATTATTCCATTAATGACTCATTGAACAGTTTATACAATTATGAAAATGGTATCTATTTTTTGTTTTTATTTTCAAATTTCAAAATATATTTAATACTATTTTCTCAATAGTTTCCACTTTATTAATGAGAAATGAATTACAAAAGAAAATATCAGCAAAAAGTCAGAAGTATTTGAATCCCGAATGTGATAGTTTGACATTTTCAAGTTCTTCTGAAGACGAAGCATTCAATTTAAATCCTTTAATTCATAATCATTTCAGTCGACAAGCGCGTCAACAAAAGCCAATTCCTCCGCCGCGAACACGAATTCCAGTCGCGATCGGAACCAATTATTCGAATACTTCGCGCACGTCTCCACTCATCGATAATACTCGTCAAATCAAATCCAATTTGTCTTTCTTTTCACGCGCCGGAAGTTTAGACAGAAAGTTAGCGGATATGAAAAAATTAAATTTTAGTGAACTTCGAAAGAAAAAAATTGGAATCGCAACCAATGAATTACACGATTATTCTGATATTTATACTCCTAGTCATGAAATGAATCCTTTTGTAAATACAATCGAAAATGACTTAAGGCCTCCAACGCCTCCATTACATCGCTGTCCTTCGTGGGAATCTCGCATTTATCAAATTGCAAGCACTGGAATCAAAAGTGCCACTTCAACCCCAACTCATTCCATGCGTATGAACGCCAAAAATAGTAACACTTTTCAACAAAAATCTTCAGTTCTCAATGAATATAATGTTCCAGTTTTCGCAACAGTCAAAGGACGCGCTTCTAGAATAAGATCTATTCCTTTTACCGATGATTCAACTGATTCTTCTGATAATGAAATGGACGCCAGAATGACAACTACGGGAACAACTTCTTCAAGTGGTCACGAAAGTGATATCTTCGCGACTCCCGCCAGAAGTTTCAGAAGAGAGATATCGGTTGATTCAGAATTGTCTGAAGACTACGCTTTACCGCCCGATGCAGTCACGTCTGTCTCAATGAATGCCATCGGAGTTAACGATCCTCAAGAAGTAATAGTAGCTCCCAAAAGATTTTCATCACTTCAAAGGTCGAGTGTTATTAGGGATCGATTTCAAAATGATGACATTTTAGAGAAAAGCGGATATTTGACAAAATTGGGCGGAAGACTAAAAACATGGCGAAGGCGTTGGTTTGTTCTGAAAGATGGAGTTCTCACTTATTATAAAAGCCAAAGTGATGTAAATAAGAGCAAACCCAGAGGTCAGATAATTCTCGATAAATCGTGTCGTATATCAACTGGAGGCGATTCGGGAACTTTTCAAATAATAACCGGAAATAACAAAAAAGTGTATTATTTAACGGCAGAGTCAGTAATTACATTAGAAGAATGGATTCGTCTATTAAATAGTGTATTAAAACGTAACTCTGTATTTCATATCCGCGAAGATCAAAAGCCTGCTATAGAAGGCTATGTAGTGAAAGTAAAACTCGGACACTCCAAGAAGTGTTGGTGTGCTCTTTACGGAAGATTTCTAGTTTACTTCAAATCAGCCAACGATAAGGTGCCAATCAATCAAATCGATCTAAAAGGAGCTAAAGTGGAAGAAGTCGATAATGTTTCTGATAGTGATAACGAAGATAACACAACTACGTCTCTGATCGGAACGAACACTACTCGAACTGAATCTGAACATACGATCGCTATATTTCCTAAACATTCTTCAGATCCAATTTATTTGTTGTTGTCTTCCAAACAAGACTTTGACTCATGGCTCTATCATTTGTCAGTTGTGTCATCGGGAGAACATTCAGCCGGAACTCCATTCGAACATTTAATATCTCGTTTAATGCGAGCCGAAACTGAATGTGCCGACACTTTAGACGGACACTCGTTGTGGAAAAATCCACTGCTTTTATATTCAAAAGACAGTATTTCTGAACCATTGACTACATTACCAAATGATTATTTGAAGAGTGAAGCCATCAAACTATTCAAATCAATACAACTTTTTATATCGGTTTCATTGGATTCTTCGGGCATTGATTATCACGTCTCTCTTGTCCAAAACTCTCTTCAATTATGTCTTTCGAATCCCGAACTTCAGGATGAACTCTATTTACAATTAGTAAAGCAAACCTCTCCTCACAATCACCACAAACTGTGTAGCAGTTCAGGAGTCCATCAATTTCTGTTATGCGCTACTCAAACAATTTTCTCATGTGACACATCGGGCGCTTGCAGTGAAAAGACGTCTCCGACTTCGACCAGTGAGAACACGACAGCTCTGAATGCGATTGTTTCGTGTGACAAATTAAATCCTTCTAATTTTGTTTTCATCCAAGCCTTTCAATTTTTATCGCTCGCCATTTCATTATTTGTGCCGAAGAGCAGAACTTTATGGCTCTTAAGACAACATTTGCGCAGATCTGGAGACACAAAAACAGATATTGGAAAGTATGCCATTTACTGTCAAAGGGCTTTAGAGCGAACTCTTAAGAACGGGTGTCGAGCCTTTCGTCCGTCAAGAATGGAAGTGCTGTCAATTCTATTGCGTAATCCTTATCATCACTCACTTCCGCATTCAATTCCAGTCAATTTTGTTAATGGAAGCTATAATGTGGTCGGATTTGACGGTTCGACTAGTATTCAAGAATTTAATCAATTACTTAATGCGGAGGCGGGTATTCGTGACAACAGTCAGTCAGGATTTGCGCTCTTTAGTGACGATCCGATTGAGAAAAATGTGGAACATTTGTTAGGCTCAAATTCAAAGTTAGCCGATATTATATCGCGCTGGGAAGTGGTCCTCAGGGAAAACCATTTCGGAAAATTTGAGAACACAAGAGTTGTTAAACTCATTTATAAGCGCAGACTTTACTTAAAAAATTTCATTAAATCAGAAACAGATAAAGAAAGAATTCTTTCAGTTTATGAAATCAATAATGAAATAATTGGCGGACGTTTTCCTCTAACTCAAGATTTAGCTTTAGAATTGTCTGCACTGATGGCACAAATCGAATTCGGAGACTTTGTCAGCATTAGTAGACCGCAAATAATTCTTCAACAAGTTATCGATCGATTTTTTCCAACACATTTCAAAGAAAACATTTTTATTAAATCCTTAATTGATTTAATAAGAGATAAATGGATGGAATTGAGAGGAAGAGCAACACTCGATTGCGTCCGAATTTATCTGAATTGTTCGCGAAAGTGGCCCTTTTGTGGCTCAAAACTGTTCGAAGCAAAGCTTTCGAAACCTCTCAAAATATTGGACTCCTCGAGTCCTTCTTTCGGATTAATTCCAAATTATACAAAGATTTGGATTGCAGTCAGCGATGACTCGATCGCTCTTTTGGACTTTGAATCATTTCATGTGATTATAAGGTATTCTTACAAAAATCTAATAACTTTTGGCGGATGCAAAGCAGACTTCATGCTTGTGGTCACCAATAAAAGAGGTTCTATTGAAGGCGATTCTGGTTCGGGCACTGGTTCTGGCAGTTCTCGCGCTGATAGCCTTCGATCGGAACGTTTGCTTTTCATAATGAGTAAATCAAAAATCGTTGAAATAACTCTTTTAATCGCTGATTACATTAATATTGATTCTGCACTGAATGCAATTTCCACTTTGGATAAAACCCATGACACACATGACAATACCGATAAATATTCGACAAGTGGAGGTTTTTCTAGAGTTTCTTCTCTAAAAATAATAACGAGTCAGTCTCACACTAAATTATAGTTTTCTAATATTCTTTATGCACTTTTTACTCACTTTTTAAATTACTTAAACAGTATAACTAATATTAGTGTTTATAAAGTTTATAAATATTCTTTTTAAATAACTACCGGTTTTACTAATTTTAAGCATAAATTAATACTAAATTTTTATCAATACTTCTATTCATTTATGAGTTTGACATTAGTTTTAAGTTTATTATCTATTAATCATGAATCAAACGTAAAAAAACGTTTAAATCTTACCAAACAATTAAAGTTTAAAAATAAATTTTGACGCCTTTTAAACATATAAGTGATTAAAATAGTATTAAATTAAGCGATTTTAAAATTTAATTTAATTAATTTATGCTATTGTGAAAGTTTAAAGAAACTTAAGCCAATTCCTTAATTAACTCAATCGACTCTTCATTCCTATAAATTTAAAAATTCATTAAAAAATTAAAGTTTTCCAAAGTTGACCAAATTTTAAAATTTCACTCAAATTATATCAAAGCTTTTGAGATCTATGAGAATAGACCTCTTTTATGACTAATGTTAGTCTTAAATCTCAAAATTAAATCTATAAATACTTATATCTATTAATTTCAATTTAATATAAATATGTGTTTAAGTTGTGATTCATTTTGCATTTAAATTATTCGATGCATAAAACAGAAGAATTATTATTATTTCTCTTGTTTTATCACTTTTGCTGTTTTTGACGATTTCATAGAAATAAATTTTTTTAATAAAACTATATTTTATACTTTAAACTAAATGTAAAGATAAATTAAATAAAGATTTTATCCGATTTAAAGTCAATTATTGTTTCATTGACTATATTTTGCTTAAAATAATCTCAAAATATATTCAAAAGTTTTAACAAACCTTTAAAACTTTGAAGTCTAGACATGAGAGCCGACTATTGAGAGACCAACGCATTAATGGCTTTACTTCTAATCTAATAAACAAAATATAATAATAATTAACAATTATTAGAGTTTTGCGTGAATTTCATGTTTAAATGACGTAATAATTAATTAAGCGATCGATTAATTCTTTAATTGAAACTAAAATTGAAAATAATCGATGTCTTAATGACTATTAAATTGATTTTTGGATTTAGTATTAATTTGAAGTTTCAATTATTAATTAAATGAAGACCTGACGTATCGATGAAATTGAAGTTTAATAATTGATTAGAAGAGAAAATGTGTGAATCACACGAATCGGAGTCAATATATCACGAAAAGCAATGCAAACAATTGTGTGCTTTACACGCTTTGAACAATTTATTTCAATCCGTCAACGCATTCACTAAAAGAGAGTTAGACCTCATTTGCCAAACGTATTAACCATTAATTAATTAATTCATTTATTTATTTATTTATTTAAATATTTATTTAAAATCTAAAATGGATTTCTTATTGATTAGTCTTTCGCCAAACAGTCGTTTCATAAATCCTCATAAATCAGCGTTTGGTTTAGGAAATTATGACATCAACGTTATTATGTCTGCACTCCATACAAAACATTGCGAAGCGCTTTGGTTTGACCGCAGAAAGTATTAATATTCACTTTCATTTTGACATAAATTATTGATTTAATTGTCATTAATAGAGATCCCGATTGTTTGGATTTGTCGCACATAAAGGGTTTTATACTAAACATTCCAAATCCCATTTATAACTCATGCAAGAAATGGTCGGCCAGTTCTATATTCTCGTTGCCAACAAGTCTATTGTCTTCGCGAAAGCATTGGATAGCAATTCGAGCATTCGATGATAACTATTATAATCTGGATTCGAAACTAGAATCGCCTCAACTTATTGGCAATGTATTCAACACTACATTCATTTGTTTTATTTTCTAATCATTTATTTATTTTGTTTAATAGAGAACACAATTAATTGATTTTTTAAGAGAAAAAAATAAAACCAACGACACAGAAATTTTTGTAGTCGTCACTGAAGAAATAGCTGACACTCTCTCTTGGATTAGGAAAGAATGATTCGAAACTATGTCAACAAATGAGTTGTGCCTTAAGATCAACTTTTATTCCTATTTGTATTCAATTTTTTTTCTTTTAAAATGATGTGAACTTTGGACTAATTTTTAAAAGTACAAAATGTATAATAAATTTATATTATATTAATATATAATATATTATGATTAATGTCTAGTCAACCTTTGCTTTCATTTTTAAAACAATATTTGAATAAATAAATAAATCTAAAAACGAAAAAAATAATTAAAACATAATATACTATATATAATAATTTGAAAATAAAATTATCTATGAATGATTTAAATTTGCCCCAAAATTCTTCTATAATCCCATATAATGTTGTTGTTGAAGGCCTGACGTGTTCGGCAAATTTAATTGAGTATCAGAATGAGAACGTCCTTCAGTTTGAAGAATGCGTTCACTAAAAAAAGATTGAATTATAAAACAAATAATCATTGATTTGA
Source organism: Malaconothrus monodactylus (assembly GCA_034697245.1). Taxonomy (NCBI): domain Eukaryota; kingdom Metazoa; phylum Arthropoda; class Arachnida; order Sarcoptiformes; family Malaconothridae; genus Malaconothrus; species Malaconothrus monodactylus. The sequence continues at coordinate 1,854 of JAQIWZ010000376.1, read as the reverse complement.
ATAAATGAAAAACAATTATTTAAAAAAAGCTTACTTTAAAAATGGTAAAATTTGAATCAAATTTTGTTTATCACTGATATCATTGTGTTGTGTTTGCAAATAATTAATAAGACTTCGCAAATAGTGTTCTAACTTTTTGCGTCTTTCCTGAACAACTTTGGAGTCTTTATTTCCTATAGTTTTCTTTGGAGGAAAATCAAATGTGTTTAGAATTTGATATTTTTTGCGAAGAGTTTTATGTAAAGAATGAAATTGAGAATAACGTCTGTAAACATTCCATTCTTCGTCTTTAATGCGAACATATATTTGGTAGACGTGATGAGATTTACTTTTTTGTCCGCCCGCCAAAAAAGCAGTTGGAATCCAGATATGTATTAAGGGATGAGTTATTGACGATTGTACTGATATCGAAGTTTCAAAATCAGAGGCTATGCTTATTATGTCTTCACTCGTTTCTGGAAACTAATTATCACAAAAATTAATTTTATGAGTTCTTCATTTGAAATAAAGTGATCAACTCTGGACTTACCGGTCCTCTCAAGTCAACCAATTCTTCTTTTAATCTTTTAATGAGTGCTTCTTTTTGTTGGATAACTCGATGCAAGTGATCGTTGAACTCGACTAACTCTCCGTGCATTTCCGCCACCTGAACCAATTTCTTCTCGTATTCATTCACTTCATTGATATACAGAAAATTTGACGATTGATCCAACCTTTGAGTCATCGATTTATCCGAAGATGAATGCGACAAATCGTCGAAATCTTTCTTTTCTCCGTATTTCAATAGCTGAACGGCTGCGATATATTTTTTGAGCTGCATTTTCAAGACATCATTTTCTTTCTTAAAGGTTTCGTTTTGTGTCTCCAATTTGATTAGTTTTTCCTCATATTTATCTTTTAAACATTTCATTTCAGCTCGAATTCTATCCAATTCCTCTTTATCTTTATTGATAGTTTCGGTAATAAATACTTCATTTAAATCTAATTTTAGTATATCTTGTTGTTCACTAAAACTCAATTTATCGGAATCGCTGACATCTTCTTCAATATTCAAGTTTAAAGTATTGGTACTTTCGCCACCAATAGGTGTGAGCACAACATCTGCTCCCAAAGAGTCGGTTCCAATGGGAACGAATTCAGATTTAGGTTCATTTGTATGACTTGTATTAGAGTTTTCACAAATAGTTTCGTAATTACTCGAAGGAAATACAGAATCAGGAGAAGAAAGACAAGTGGTTGGAGCGCTTCGCGCGTGTATTGTATTGTCATTATCACTGTCGTCATCACTCAATGAAATCACATTAACTCTAGTTTTTCTTTTTTTGACACCAATTGTATTGTTTGCCAATGATTTGCAAACAACAGGCAAAGGATCTCCTTTTTCATTTATATCAATGGCTTTATTATTATCTGATGTCATATCAAACTCTGAATTATCGATATTTATAGCAAACAATATTGAGCCCAAACCGCGAGCAATTGTGGGCAAAACAGAATTTCTTTCTTCATCTCTGAGTAGAGCCCGTTCTTCATAGAACTGACTGCGAATAGTGAGGTTGTCGTTCAACATCATTAACATATATCTCTCTAATGAGTGCTCGTTTAGTGCACTTCTTAGCCATGATTTTCCGCGACCGAAATCTATAAATTCACATATATTTTAAGATTTTTGTTATTTTTAAATTGTAAATTATTTAAGTAGTGATTAATGACCTGTTCGCACATTTCGCAAAAGCAAATATCGATCAAATTCGTGTCGATTTAAATGAAGACTTACGAAATGCCAGAAACAGACATTTGTCTCTTGCGATTCACTTAAGGCTAAGTTTGCACTCGAACTGCGAGTTATGCCAT
>JAQIWZ010000375.1:0-20602 GCA_034697245.1 Malaconothrus monodactylus | reverse complement strand
ATTAATAAATCATTAAAAACAATTTTTCATTAAGTTATAAAAAAAAATTATTATTTGATTTGATATAATAAAAACTATATCAGTAGAAACTATTCCGTGAAAAGAATTTAAAATCTAAGTTAATTTAAATCCTTCACAAATTCAATAAAATTAAGTTTAACCCTTTCATATATGAACTCAAAACTAGTTTCTGGTTAAACAAATCTTATCGAAACATAAATCTTATAAATTTGAATGAGTCTTGAATTTTAATAGTGTTATCAATGATATTGGGTTCAAATTTTGTCGAATAAAACGAATTAATTTTCATTAAAACAAAGTTTTAAATTAAATTTTTCAAGGAATCCATCGAAACACAAAATTTAAAAGTTTATCAAACTTGAGGATAAGTGCACTTTTAATGAACTAATTAATAAAGCTATTAAGTAAAAGCCAAGTGACATAAGAGTGACCTTACATTAGAGAACTAGAAAGTCGATATTAAAAAAAAATTTTTTTTTTTTAACATTTTTTTAATTTTAATTACGAATTAAATCAAATACAACCTATTTTAAGACCAATTTCGTCGCTGTCTAAGTCAAAGAGACATAAAAATGAAAAAAGTTTGTTATTATCTAACAAGTAAGCCTTGAATTTTGGAAAGTTCTCGTGCGACAAAAGTCGTGTTTTTACAAATTAATCAGCATTTGCTAAACCCTTAATTAAACTCAGTAATCAACTTATGGAAAATTTTTGTTTTAACCTTTTCGCCAATTTAGGATTAAATATTGTAATTATTGATGTCATTCTCATAATTAAAATTCATTGAATAAACTTTTAATCAATAACCCGATTACGAAATAATTTTTGATTTATTCTGTTTTAATCGTAAGTTCGAAGAAACGGTCGATTTTGAAACATGAAATTTTTCTGTGTGCGTGATTGAAATCAGGCAAATCACAAAAATCTTAATTCGATAGATTATTTAATTTTTCCAAAATTTTGTTGAGATTAAGTAAAACAGATTATAATTTATATATACTCTAGGTTTTGTTATATAACATATATTAACTTTTGCATTAGCCATGAACACGGGATTTTGTCTCGTCTCAAATCTTGTCTCATCTCGCGAGACGAAACCAATATTTCAAATCAATCGTAAAACGAGACCAGAGACGAGACAAGGCTGAGATTGAATCTCGCGAGACGTGAGAGAATGTTCACCAATATTACACCTCAACATTGAAAGAGATTTCGAAATATTCAAAATACTTAATTAAGTATCATGAAATTTATAGTAAATTATGTAGGAATTTATGTAAAATAGAAACTATTATAACTATTGAGTTAAGCTATCGATTCTGCCATTGATTTGGGTTAAGAATAGATTAAAAAATAATTTTTATTATTTCATTTGACATTGAAATCTTTGTTACACAAATCAAATTTTTATTATCAAATTAAAGCTTAGCATAAGTTCACAGTTCTGTTTTGAATTTGAGGTTGAATTGTTTGTCTCTAAAATTATGACTTTTATGACATTTTAGACTTACAAATATCTAATTATGAATACAGAAAAAGCACTAAAAACCAAAGCTAAAGACAAGGAAATAACACAAACGAAAAGAGAAATTCTCCATTATTTTGTTTACAAATACTTAGACTTCTGACAAAAGACTTAAACTATGGACGGAATTATTAATTTGAAAAATCAGTCAGAAGCACGTATTTCCGAATATCTTATTTCTAATTGTAATATTCGGTAAAATAGCCCTCGGGCTATAATAAACATAAGAAAACATTATAATATTCTGAAGGGCATTCTTAATAATAATAATAATAATATCTATGATTTAGTTTGTGTATTACTTTTAGTATATTTGACAAAAATTAATATTAAATAAATAGAAACGACACATTTAAGAAGTGATAATTAGGATTCAATTAATCAAATATACTTTGATCTAAAGCTAATCTCACCTATCATTAGTTTTTATGGTTGATAATTAACTATGAAATAGAATAAGAATATCAAATACAGGAAAATTGTTTTGTATTTCGACACTTTTGAGATCACATTTTCTATAGAAGAACGAAAGTCAAGGATTTATTTGAATTAATTAGAAATTTTTTGTTATTACCAATAAATAGTAATAAATTTTTATGAATTATGCCACTGAAGAAAGTTCTCAAAAAATTAGTGCAATTTTATGAATGTATTTGAAAGTCTTTATCATGATTTTGACATTGTTTAGGTTTTATGTTCGAGGTTTTCACGAGATTTGATAACTTTCTAACTTTTCAGGCGATGTCCAAAACATTAAGTGAAATAAATTAAAATCGTGTCCATGATTTAACTGATCCCTAATAATAATGATATAAATTCAATACTTATCCAAATTTTTGGGGAACAAATATCGCTTGAAGTAAAAACGTTTTTTTATGTTAGTTTTAGAGCTTCAAAGTATTCTAACTTTACATTAAAAATATTTAGAAAACATTTGAAAGAGTTGATAATGGAATAAAGGTTGAAATTATGCATCAGGTATTTGGTTAACAACCACTCAATTTATTCTTCAATAATAGTAAATAAACGTTTGTTGGCCTCTTTTTATGCTCAATAAAAATTAAATTATTAGCATATTTTAACATTGATAGTAAGTTTTCTAGAATTTAAATACAAATTGAAATTTAATAATCCTTTACAATGGGTCATAATTTGAAAGCTCATAATTCATTATGAAATATAGAAGAGATAATTTCAGTTTTGTTTTTACTTTGTGCCATTCAATAAATAATTTATTAAAATATTCTCAGTTCATACAACAATTGAATGTATAATAATGTTTAAGACTTACGACTTGTAGTATTGCAGTTAGAAATCGCAAAATTTGAACCTTTTTTCCACTGAATTTATCTTAATTTTTCCTCTTTGTTCAAATGTTATTCAAGCAGTTCTGGTATTTAACTCACATTAATTACGATTCTGTGATTTTGAAAATACTAATTTTTTAAAATCAATGAAGTTTTATTAATTTAATTAAAATTTATGAGCTTTGAATGAGGAACTTTTTTTATTTGCTGATATATTTTTTATTTAATAATCTTTTTTAACTGTTCATACAATAAGAAAATTATACGTTTGATTACAAGTTGCGTGTAAGGCTTTTTTAAATGATGTTTTAATCAATGATGTGTAAGATTTAACTCAACTTCATTTGAATTTTTTTTTCTTTTTTTTCTTTTATTTTCTTTGAAAAACAAGAAAAAGTCAATGCGCGCAATCCAACAAACTTTTACTAATTATTAATATTTGATTTTTACTTAATTTGTTGCATTTGTTACTAAACGCTACAGATATTAAATTATTCGAAAAAGTCTTAACATCTTATTTATATTCAGAAATGATATGTAAAATCGTGAAGTAGAACCTCTCTATAATAAAGAATGCATCGAATCGAATATTATGGCATTCTATTGAACCACATTTCAATAGTCAATCACAATATTTCAATCATAATAAGTCGAATAACATTCAAAAACACAGAAGTCTTGATAGCATTGATTGTAACGTTTTATTTATGATAATAATTTTTAAAAATTGGATTTAAAAGAGTAGTTCTGAAGTCTGATGTAATGTCTCAAGGATTAGGCAAATCTTAATTCATAAATATTTACATAATGAAAAAGTATAATTCAATAGAGTTTAAAGACTCGAGTTTGAGAGTTAATGAAGTTATCTTCATAATTACTTCTTAATTACTTGTTTCTAAAAATACAAATTAGATCTATTTATACTCTAAAGAGATCAAAATTGATGGTAAGAAATATAATTTTTTATATGTTTCAACTAATCGGTCCCAAATTTAGTTCATTTACTAAATTCTTTTTCTTAATTTTGAAATACGATTGATTATCATTTTTATTTTGACGTATGTCATTATGTCAAAGAAAATGAAATTCTAGATTTTTCATTACTTTTTTTATTACTTTTTTAAAAAATACTGCTTAGCTTTAGTTTGTGAAGAGTAAACTCATATTTTGAAATTGCACTCGGATTAACTTCAATCAATTATTGAAAGATTTGACACCCATCATAAAAAGTATTGCAGGCAAACCGAAATGTAATTCAATACTAATGAAAGAAATTTTACTTTATTTTTAACATTCACGATATCTCAAACGATATCGAAAATAAATATTTTCATTCACGAGTAATTAAAGTTGATTAAAAAAAATTTAATGAACAATTTATCCAAAAATAACAAAAAATGTTTTGCCCTATATTTCGACACTCATTTATCAATCAGTGATTCAAAATTTTTTCTGAAGATAATGAGATTTTAGTATAATTAAAGACTCAAACACAAAGTAAACTTGTTTTTTAGCAGCTCTTGTTTTCATTTATTAGTTTCTTTCGAGATGTAATCAACAAATAATAATAAAAATTATAAAACTATTTCTGATTTGTGTTATTCTTTCAAATAATGTGATAGAGGGATTAATTTCTAACTTTTTCTTCTAATAACAATAACTCTTTAATTTGTTTTGCAAATTAGATATGTTTGACAGTTATGCAAAAAAATCTTTAGTCTTTAGAATAAATTTTTACAAAATGATGTTCTTGTGGTGCGTGTAAAAAGACTTAATGTCTGAAATGTCAGATATATATACAGTATATTTATGTTCAAATAACTTGATATGCAATTATGATAGTTTTAAAGAGTTTAAAACATTAAAACATTAGCAATAATATTGAGAGTTGTATTCATTTCTACAAACTCTATGAGTTTTTTGTTTAAAATATCAGTTGAAGAAAAAGTGAATTTTCAAATTAAAAATATAACTCATTATTTAAATTAATAAATCAAATGTTTGCTTTGGTAGTTATCAAGTTTTATTTAATTAATGCGCAAATTTTGAACTTAATAATGACCTTTGAATTTAGATTAATTACAGTCCCGATGACCTTAAGCTACTTAACATTGACTTTTGCCCTTAATTATAACCAAACTATTTACGATTATTTTGAACTATTTTTTCGAGAATAAATTTATTTTCTAATGGATTTTTCGTTTTCTAATTAGAACTTGAGAAGAAATTAACCTTTTCTATGGCCTCTTCTATGGAAAAGCAATTAAATTGGGAGAACATGTGTTTAATAGCTTTTACATACAATCGGTACAACTGTTAATTTTTTTCAATGCGATTTCTAAAGGATAACAACCATAGAAAAAGTGATAGTTATTAACTTATATGACATTCCCATCGCTCTATCATTTCCGAAACAGACTTCAACTATCGATTAAACTAACAATATATAATTTATGTGCTTTACAATACAAAACTTAGTTAAATATACAGATATATCAACTTTCAAAAAGAATTTATCTCTTTTAACAATCAAGCCATCGGCTAAAGTTTTGTCTTTTCAAATCACTTGCTCTATTATTACATGAATAATAATTATATTCAAAACAAACGTTTTAACCTTTTTTTTTACTTTACATAACTTTAATAATTTCAACAAAAAAATATACATCATTTAATTGTATGATTTATAACAAGTCATATGATTTGAGACCAGCACAGGTTTAATAATTTTTTCAATCTTTTATTACTTGTATGAACTTTGATATTATTAGATCAAAGTTTATTATTAGTGTTTTTAAATCGATAAATAGGATGAAAATCATGAGTTAAGATCGAATCTGATATTTGAGATTATATTAAATTTTCATATAATGAGTTAATTAAATAGGAAAATAAATAATTACTATTTCGTATTAACTCATAAAAGATGAGTTGATATACTATTATGTTATTGAACAAAAATCCAAATTTAAGACTATTTTATCCCAATATTCATGCTCTGAATGTTGTTGTCAAAAAAATAATTTTTTTCAAATTTATGTTTTTGTTTAAAAATTAGAAAATTGTAAAAATGAGTTTTTGACTCTAAGCAATATTTTGAACTAATGTCACATTTAAACCTAAATTGATTCGATTTATGATTAATCAGTAACGAAAACCTTAATTTTTATTACTCTTTTCTGCTATAATTGTCGGTTCCAAAAGTATCTGAATTAATTAGAGTTCAAACGAGATGTTAAATTAATATTTTTTATCAAATTATTTTTCCTCAATTCTAAAAAACTAGTATAAACTCAAAAGTCACTTAAATCTAAGATAATAGGCTATAAAACTTGATGTTTTGTTTGAAAAATAAATTTTGAAAAAAAGAAACAAATAAAAAATTGAATGGATTTCAAATGATTCAAAACATGTAAAATTTGAAAACTCGATATAAAAACATGAGCACTTGATATGTCTGATTAATGCAAATGTTTGTTACTCTACTCTAGAAAGGATTCATGAATTTCATTGCTATGCATAGCACTTATCTCTTTCTATTAAGGTTTGTCATTCTTGAGTTTGAAAGAATTTAGTTTAAGTCAAAATTTTTTTTCGACTTCAATAAATCTGCTGTTCTCTAAGATTTTAGTTATGCGAAAAAAAGTTCATTTTTTCCATTTGAAAGAAAATACACTTATCCTTAAATTTGCAGTCATTCGTCTGTTGATTAAAATAATTCCTTATTATTTAGTGCTTTTAGTTTTACATAAAAAATCAATAAAAAGAAAAAGAATCATTAATAATATTCAATAAGTTTTCCTCTTTGAATATTAATTTATAATAACAAACACATTAGTATTTGGTGGTGGTAACAAAAGTTTTTTTGGTTCTGATGCTCTCAACTATGTAGATAAGGATTTAACTTAACCTTTAACCTTTAGCCCATAACATTTGCATAAATACTTGTATATTAAAAAGATTAGGATAAATATTTTTATTTGATTAATCAATTTTTTCGAATATATAGTCAGAGCCTTATCAACATAAAGCCTCATAACATGAATATACAGTAGGTTAGTATTTAAGAAAAATTAATTCTTCGAAAATCTATTAGATTTGTTAATTATCTTACTTTTCGTCGAATTCTATCACTATAATAAAGGACTACAAGAAAACTATTAAGTTGTTTTCACTCAGCTATCATTAAGTTTCACTGTATTTAACTTAAGTCTTTTTGCGTCAAATGATACTAAACGGTGCGTCAAATGGAAAAGTTTGAATACTTAAGGAAACAAATAGAGAAATTTGTATAACATTTACTGTAAAATCGCGGGATTTTGTTTTGCAAACAATCGATAGAAATCAATTAAACAAAAAAAAATGAGAATCGATGAGCAAAATTGGAAGTATTGGTTTTGCCGTAAACAGCAAGCGCTGGAAGCGAGACACCCGAGCACTCATTGACACCAATTTGAAAGAATGGGGAAACTTTAAGAATAATAAACACCCAATCGCTAGATTTTTGGTGGCGTTCAAATCAGAGAAAAAAAAATTTACAAAATGACCGACCGATTAATATTAGATAAGATATGATATTTATTCTGATTTTAAAAATTTCTCATCAATAAAAACAACGCTACAAAATGAGAATGACTCAAATCATTGCTTTCAGCTATTTTGATACTTATGTATTTTCTTTTAATCATTTAATCTTTTCCTGTAAAAAAAACAAAAAACAATTTTAAGTCTAAGTTCATTCATAGATAGTTTATCATTGAAGATAACCTCTAATGAGGAGCATTGAACTAAAACTTATGCAATTTGTAGTATTCTTATTGACATAACTGTTGTTAGTTTATTAGGAACAAAGAGAAAGCAGTTATAATGACAATGAAAAGTGTAATAAGAATTATAATGTCTTTAAAAGAATTTTCCACTTAATATTCAATTAGTTTATTTCATAAAAATATTAGTAATCTTTATAAGAACTAAATTTTTAAAATTCCTTTTCATTCATATAATATATAAACATTATCTTCAGGTTTGTAATGAGAGAAATATCATTAGAGTTAATAATTTGAACATGAAATTGAAATAAAATATTTAATATTAGGTATTGTACTGAATGCTAGTTAATCAAAATTTTATCGAAATATATTACATTTTTATGGGTCAAAGTGCATATTATTACAAGAAAATCATTATTCCAGTTAATATGAGTTACTCTATTAGCCTATACTTAAAACAAGTATCAATGATGAGCGCCATTTAGACAAAAGATAGGTTAACGACAAAAATAATAGTATAACCTTCTTATTTATCATCATTTATACTCAATCAATGAATAACAGTTTAATTGATATCTTAGTTCTAACACTTGCCAGAGATAGCATTTTTCAGTTCACTAATTATATACTTTTGTACATATACTGTAGAAGTCATGCATTTTTTATTTAATGGATTATCAATTATTTAAACATTAAACTATCCCTAAAACTTATGATTTAGACTGTCATAAGATTTTTTCGTATTATGAAAATAAAACCTTATGGATTATACTGCGTGCCTTTAGAAACTTGAAATGTTCAATGGAATAATCAAGTAATAAATCATATGAACACATCATAACCTAATTATATGCTTTGAAAATCCCCTACTTAAATATTGATTTCATTATAATTTTGAGTAAAAGATCGAGAAAATTCATGTCATAGATTATAATCAATTTGAACGATATTGTGACCAGACTTAGAGAAACTCATGATTAAACCAAAATTCATAAAACAAATGTTTGTTTACATTATTTTACTTTATTTTTACTTTATTTTACTGATAAAACTTTCTTTATTTCGAACCGTTGATTCAGTGAATGAAAATCTAAACGTCATTCTGTTTACTAAATTGACTTTTAAATTGTCATGATTTATTGAGAAAACCAGTGAAAGTGTTGATTTATTACACGAGTTCTTGAATTTCATTTACGTACTTTTTCAAATATTTAATCATATCTTGTATTCAATTTTGTTTGTAAACCATTCATAATCATGTAAAATATCATTTTAAAACTATTTTCCCAAGAAATTAAAAGAATAAATTTATGTAAACTAAGTGTATGACCTGATGTATTAAGTCATGCAGCTTTTATTTTTATTAAATAGTTATATTTTTTTCTTGAATAAAAGCAATTTTTTTGTATGTCATTTACGAACTTTTCTAATTATATTTCCTTAAATCGGTAATTACTCGATGCCTTGGATCAGATAAAAGAGAGTTTGAGAAAATATTAATATGATATGCATAGTTAATAGTCAATGAACTAATTAACTTTGACTTCATATCATGAACAAAAACATTTAAAAAACATTTAAACTTGATTTTCGCACAAATAACTTATAGTCTAATTATTATTTATTTGGATTTTAAAACTTTAAGTTCAAAATGTTAAGCTAATTAATCCCACCTTTTTTTAAATAGGATGCATAACTGAAACTTCAGCTTTAGATTCATTAAAAACAAGTCTTTGAAGTCATATTCGAAGAATTTGATCTTTTATTCAGTATTAATGAAAAAACTTATTCTATATAACATATTATGAAAAAACCGGAAAATTTTATTTTTAACTCATTTTTGGTTTTCTAGTTTATATTCAATATCATTCTGTACTTTCTTCAACTATTGGAAATAGTTTTCTGAATGATATTTACTGATCCCAAAAAATAAAATTAATCTTTAAAGATTGAATATAACTTACCAAAAATCAATGCTTCTTAAATGGACTTCAAATGATTATTAATGATGAGTTTGATGTTTATTCAAAGAATTATAAAACCGAACCTAACTTTAAGTTGAATTATCATATATTAAATATTTTTAATATTAATTAATTAAAATTTTATAATTGTTTTGTTTTTTAATAATTTAGAAAGAAGTAATGCACGTCATTTCAAGGATTGAATAAAAATCCATTTGGATTTCATAGAAGTGTTAACAACTATACAGTAAAACTTTAAATTTCTTGTGATTTAAGATTTTCCTCTAAATCAAGTTAATATGTGTTGAGTTTTTCAGAAGATTGTGAATCTTTATTTAGAAAAAATACGAATAATTCGGATAAAAAATTCCCTTTCGTCATATTAACGATAATGATAAAAGTTTTTTTATTAATATAATTTTCTCGTCAATATTCATTGCTTATATTGCTCTAATAGCAATATAAACATAAATGTTCAAAAGTAATTAAGCTATAGAAAAAAAAGTTGTTATAAAGAAGAAAAGATTAATTAACAAAGAATTAGAGACAAAGGGTTGCACTTAATGGCTCAGAAACAATTTTGCTTTGAATTGTTTGCGTTGAGTATCAATTTTCTTAAACTTACAAATGAATGAAAGTTTATAATATAAACTAAACATTTAAACTGAATTAACCCCATTCCTGAATAGCTCGGGGCTCATCAATATAGTAAAACAGATTGAATCAAAAACAATAAATTTTGTTAAGGAATAATCATTTAATCGAGTCACGTGTGTAGCTCTTATTTACACGATTTCTTCGTAAATGTTTTCATTAAATATTAGGAAAATTGTATTTTAAACAAAAATATTAGTATTAGGAAAGTATTACTTCAAAATTTGTATATTCGCTATTCACTAGTGAAGATCGATAGCAGTGTCAAAAAATTCATTGAATACTCTCAAAAGATAGATCACTAATTGTTTTGATTTAGATTTTAAAGTAGAGATTTTCAGACTTTTCAGTTACGGAATAAATGATGATTTAAACAATCGTAAAGCAATAAAATGTAAATTTAGAGCAAAGGCTTTCATTCAGAGCATCCTCAATATTAATGAGAATTCATTTTATTGTTTTGATGGTATAATTGATTGCAAGCATAAAATTTAAGTCAAAAAGTTTTTGTTTTCAAGGGTTTAGTAACAAAAAAATAAAATATAGCTCGACTAAAGTTTAATAAATCTTTAATAAATCTTTAGAAATCTTTTATAAATGTCATTATCAAGAGTTAGGAAAAAAGGTTTTAGATTTGAACTTTTAAAACATAGAAAACTGGCTCAATTTCTTTATCAAATGTCTTATCAGTAAAAATTATTTGGGATCAACAGTTGTTAAAGAGTAAAAATATTAAGACAAAAATTGTGCCCAAAAAAATGTCACAAAATCTTAACTTTAAATTTTGTTGATTTTAAAGTTGAAAAAATTAATACTAAAAATTAATTAGGGCTTAAATTTAAATTTTGATCAGTATAATCAACCTGAATGTGTACTGTGACTGCGGTTGACAAACGATTTCTAAGATGTCATTCTCTTTATTTCTTATCACTTCCGAAGGGTTTAAAGATTTCTATCGATATTTTTTTCATATTCAAACGTTTTGGAATAATTATACGAATGTTTGTTAAACTTTGTTAAACTGTGGCAAAGTCTAGTAATTAATGATAAGATGCATTATTTTTGATGTTTTGATTCATTCAAAAAGTTATCAACTTTAAAGATTATTCAAATAAGCGAGTGATCTATGAGTTCTCTTTAACATAACTACTGGTTTAATCAAAATTTTCAACATCTTATTAAGAAAATAAAATTCTAATCATTCACCTTTGCATCTATTGATATCGAGATAGATTTGATAATTAATATTTTTATAATAATTATAATCTTTTATAATAATATTTTTTATTGATTAAACAAAACATAAGGTTTAACATACATTAGTGCAAACTTTATTGATTTACTTAGAGATAAAAGTGCTTTATATCCAGAGTTAGTTTGTATCTAATTTAAAAATAAATTTTCTATACTTTGTATTTCAAATTTTTAGGCATAACAATAATCATAATGAATAAATATATTCACATTACAGAAAATGTACTTAAAAAAGGCTTTGATACCTTTCTTTAAAAAGGTTAAGAGCATAATATTTACACCTTTGAGAGGAATTTTTTGTGGTGTTTGTGCTCTCAGTCATGTAAGAAACATCCTAATCTTCATTGCATCACAAAAAAAGTGTACAAACTTTTGGAAAAACCTTGACATGACTTCTGTTAATACACTATAATTTCTGGTTAAATCTTTAGCGAAATCCTTATTGTCATGTAATTGTTATTAGAAATTGTTTACGATTGCCAATATTTAAATCAAAACATCAATTTAGCTCAAAATTTCTTCGGAAACTTCATTTATATAATGAATTAAATTAAGTCAATACTAACTTTTAGAATTTTATGCATTCAAAATAATGCAATCTTTAATGACATTGTCCTTCAATTTCTCAATAAAAGCTTTAATAAATTTATTATTAAGAATTAAAAAAATACTAATTTTAATGGATTATTAAATTTATTACGAATAAAAAAATTGTAAATAAAAAATAATTTAAAATAAAAGATAAATCTGTAACCGAATTCTAAGCAGTTTTATTCAAATAGATGATAGGCAGCGCCTAAACGAAAGTGAGAGTTAGGGGTATTGGGGCTTGTGATCAAATGAAGGTGGCACTAATAGTGGTGCCACAAACCATCACTACTTTCAAGTACAACTAGATTTTAGATACTTTTCCGCGAACTGTGTCGGAATAAGTGAGAGGTGAAAAACGCTGGTTATCTAACAATCAGCACCACTTTCTCTTTTAACTTCGAGAAAGTAACTTCGAATTCATTTTTAAATTTTATATATAAACACTTTTTAATACAGAGTATTTCTTATAATTTTTTTTAACAGAGTATTAGTCGTCGATTTTCGTAAAAGTTTTTTTATCCAATTTTTTTCCATATATTTGTAAAAAAACGTTTTGCTTATGTAAAAGTTTTTGCATCATTGAAAAAGTTTTATAGAAATTTGGTTAAAGTTTGAAAAAAGTTTTCGTCAAAAGTTTTGTTACGACAAAAACTGAACGAAAATGTCAGAAACTGACATGAATTTAGATATAGATTTGGATTCAGCTGAAGGAGCGGGTATGGATACTCAGGTCAGTTATCCGAGACCTAATCCAAAGCCTATGCCAAGATGGGAAGTGACCGAAGATATTGTTATAAGTGGTATTGCGGGCAGATTTCCAGAATCTGATAATATGGATGAATACGCACACAATCTGTTCAGTAATGTAGATATGGTCACAGCCGATGACCGTCGTTGGCCTATTGGTAAGTCTGTGGAAATTTTGCAAAAATGAAATCCAAATCTAAATTGACAAAAATTTTGATTAGGACTAAACGATGGTTTGGGAGCGCGTACGGGCAAAATTAAGCATATCGATAAGTTTGACTCTTCTTTCTTCAGTACTCTTACACTTCTTGCGGATGCTATGGACCCACAGGCGCGTATTATGCTTGAAACAACTTATGAAGCTATTTGTGATGCTGGAGTCTGTCCACAAACTTTAAGAGGAACTAAAACTGGAGTTTACGTTGGAATCAATACAGTGGGTAAGTGTCTATAGTGTCTATCTTTAGTTTTTAATTTGATCCACAATTGTCTGTGTTATACGTGATATGAGAGGCAAATAACGTATAATTTTTTCTCATTTAAATTAAATTTTGAATGAGATTTATGTGTAGCTGAATTTCTAATTAACTTTCGTTAAGCTTAACCTCAATCTATTTCTCGTATGAAAAATTGAAACTGGTTTAGGGTTTAAGAAAGTGAATGAGAGAGTAAAACATAAGCAGACGAACGTTACAGTAATAAAGCTTTAGAATATTAATTTATATGAGGAAATACCGCAACTCAAGTTTTATTGATTATACGTAAGCAATAAGTTATTAGTTATACTATAAATATAACTGTTTGAGAATAAATTATAGATCATATGAAAACAAATTTGCACATAAAGAAACTTCATTTCTTTCATTCAAAATTTTCGCTTTTCAATTATTTTTATTGCTTGGATGTTTTTCATATTCAAAACTATATTTATGTTGCATTTTGTTTCTTAATTATTTCCTCGTATTTCAGTGTCTTTTTTAGACTTTTCAAGTTTAAATTAATCATAACTCAGTTTAATAATACTTAATATAGAACAATGTAATAGTAATCTTGCCAATAGTAATCTTACGAATAGTAATCTTGCTAATTTACTAGTTTTGTAACTTATTAGATAATAAATAAAACTACTTAATTAACTTGATCCGACCTTTCCTAATGCCCTCAAGATTTACCCCTAAATTCATACTTTCATACATTACAAACTAAACTAATTCCATGTTTATTCTTATCAATTCATTATTGAAAATAAACACATAAAAAATTTGACTAAAAACTAATCAAAAATATTTTGCAATAAAAAAAATTAAAGGATAGAAAACAAGATAAAAAATTTCCAAATGAATATTCAATATGTCAATTATGGATGCGAAATATTTTATTTTAAAATAAGTTGAAAGAAACTGCTTTTAACTTTTGAATTAGTTATTCAAATGGGTTTTATTGTTTAGTAAAATTTATGAAACTTTTAATTATATGCTGTACTTCGATGATTCGATACCGAATGGAATTTTTATTAGTTTTCACAACTGTCAGACTTGATTAATGCGTAGTTTATTTATAAAAAAATCAGTTTCACTTTAATCATTAGCTTAAATATCGAAATCAGTCTCATTCGCAATTTCGTAACCATAATTTAATTGAAAATTTTCGTCATTTAATCATTAAAAAATAGTTTGACTCAAAGTTATCACAGATTTTCAAATAAAATATTGAGTAAAACTTAAAAAAGTTTTTTTAAGTTATCTTCTTTTCTGTGATCTATTAGTTATGCAATGCATTCACTAGAGTTAGTATTACTGAAATATGATTTTAAAAATGTTTGATTAAATGCTTGTGCAATATTTGATAGCATGTGCCGATGGCTTACCTCAAGACGATTACAACGATTGCCGAAGAAAAGAAGCAGCTCTTTGGGTATACGGAAGTTCAAAAGCTTTATACGCGAACAGAATTTCCTTTTTATTCGATTTTCACGGGCCGAGCACTTTGATCGATACGGCCTGTTCTGCATCTATGGTTTCCTTAACCAATGCCTTGCAAGATATGCGTACAGGAAATTGTGATATGGCTATAGTTGCGACCGGAAACTTAACTCAAGCGCCATTCTCTAACGGCATCTACCAATCTATCGGACTTTTGGCTTCTGATGGAAAATGCAAAGTATGGGATAAAAAGGCCGACGGCTTTGTCCGTTCAGAAACAGTTGGCGCCTTATTCTTGCAAAAGAAAAGCCAAGCCCGAAGAATATACTCAACACTACTTCACGCCAAGACTAATACGGACGGTTTCAAATCGATTGGATTGTTTTCACCGTTTTGGTTGCGTCAAAGAGATCTTATGATTGAGACCTATCACGAGGCAGGTATTGATCCGCATGATATCAAATTTTTCGAATCCCACGGAACGGGTACTAATGTGGGAGATCCACAAGAAGCTAAAGCTATCGCTGATGCCTATTGTCATGACAGAAAGGTATAAGTGATTCATTGATTTAATGAATTTGACTCAAATAATTAATTAATTTCAGGAACCCTTACTATTGGGTGCCGTCAAAAGTAATTTGGGTCACTCCGAAGGCTCATCTGGACTTTGCTCTGTGGCTAAAGTTATCGTTGCTTTTGAGAACAAGTGCATTCCCGCTAATCTTCATTTCGAAGAACCAAAACCAGAAATTGAGTGCGTTGTCAACAAGACTCTGATTCCAGTTATGAGAAACACTCCTTTCGAGAACGGTATCGTTGGTGTGAATTCCTTCGGTGTCGGAGGAGTTAATGCTCACGCTTTGCTGAAATCAAACGAAAAAGAGGCGACAGAAGAGACGTATAAGATCACTGATCCAATCCCTCGTTTAGTAAACGTGAGCGGAAGAACTATAGAAGCAGTGAATTATATATTCGACTTTATTGAAAACAATCCAAAGAAAGCTCACAGAGATTTCTTGGCTCTTCTCAATGAGTCCATGAAAACAATGACAGTGAAGGGATCCTCTAATTTCCCACATAGAGGTTATATGATTATTAAAGATAAACCGGAGAAAGCAGAAGACGGTTCGGTTCAATATGAATACCAGCGCACTGTTTCTGATGCCTATAGAATCAATGATGTTTGGCTCGTCTTCTCTGGTATGGGCTCTCAGTGGACATCAATGGCTAAAACTCTGATGCCATTAAAGGTTTTTGCCGACTCTATCACTCGTTCTGCTGCAGTACTCAAACCTTTCGGTATTGATCTCATGCACTTATTGACCAGCGATGACGACATGGCTTTGAAGAAAAGTACTACCAATGCCTTCGTTGCTATTACTTCTATGCAACTCGCGCTCTACGATCTTATTTGTTTGCTCGAGATCCAAGTCGTTGGAATAATCGGTCATTCCTTCGGCGAAGTTGCCTGTGCTTATGCTGATGGATGTCTTACATTAGAACAAGCGGTACTGACCGCTTATTGGAGAGGAAAGATTGTCGAAACTGCCAAACTTCCAAAAGGTATAAATTGTCTGAAAATGAATATCAGATTTTTAAAAATCTAATTTATGTCTAAAAATGATTTAATTTATCAATTTTTGAACTAAAATCTATTTTTTCCTCTAATTAAAGGTATGTTAGCCGCTGTTGGCATGACATGGGAAGAAACTAAAAAGCGTTGTCCTGATGGTATTGTTGCCGCCTGTCATAATGGTATGGATTCAGTTACCATTTCTGGACTCTATGATAATATGGCTAAATTTGTGGAACAACTGAAATCTGAGAATATATTTGCTCGTGAGGTGGCTGGCGGTGATTTCCCATATCACAGTCCATTCATGAATATAGTGGCTCCACAATTGCTCGAAGCTCTTAATAAAGTAATACCAGAGCCAAAACAACGAAGTGACAAATGGGTTTCAACTTCATTCTCACGAGAGAATTGGGGCGACGAAAAAGCCAAATACGCTTCAGGTTGACCTCTATTGATAGAGATAACAAACAAGTTGTTGAATTTAATTTCAAATAATTTTAATTTTACTCATTTAGGCGAATATTTCACTAACAATTTGATAAGTCCAGTGCTTTTCAACGAAGGCATGAAAGAAATTGGCAAAAATTCATATGTTATTGAAGTTGCGCCGCATTCACTCTTTGAATCAATTTTCAAGCGATGCTTCCCTTCACTAACATATACCGGTTTAATGAAGAGAACAGAAGCGGATAATCTTAATTTCCTTTTGTCATCTATTGGAAGACTATATACTTTGGGTATGAATCCTTCAATTGAAAACTTGTATCCCAAAGTCGAATGGCCTGCTGTCAGAGGAACACAATCTATTAGTTCACTCTTCAAATGGGATCACGACAGGGCTTATGAAGTTAAAAAGTTCCCTGAATTCCATAATTATGCCACTGCTTCAGATTTCGTGATGAAATTTTCGCTCATTGAATCTGATTGGCATTTCTTGAAAGATCATGCCGTTGACGGTAGAGTTTTATTCCCGGCTACTGGTTATCTTTTGATGGCGTGGAGACGTTTGGCTGCAATGAAAGGTCAGCCATGGATGAGAACTCCCGTACATTTCGAGAATGTTAGGTAGGAATCAATATTTTAAATATCAATTTCTTAAGATTTATTGATTATTTTCTCATTACTTCCAGATTTTTCCGCCCGACTCTTCTCTCAGAGGCAAATGAAGTTAAATTTACAATTCGTGTATTGGAAGGAACCGGAGATTTCACTATCTCTGAAGGCAATAATATTGCTTCTACTGGTAGAGTAACGATACCCGAAGATCCAATACTAGAAATGCAGGATCAGCTCGACGAGAAAGAGGAAGAAGACTTAAGTGATGATGACAAAATGCATGAACTTTTGTTTAATAAAGATATCTACAAAGAATTGAGAATTCGTGGTTATGATTATGGACCCAAATTCCAAGGTCTTGTCGAAGCCAGAGGTGATGGACGAAGAGGTAAAGCCAAATGGACCGGTCATTGGGTCAGTTTTGTGGACTCTGTTTGTCACTTGGCTCTCGTGGCGCTACCAATTCGTGCACTTTTTATTCCAATTGGCTTCCAATCGATTCGTTGCGATCCAAACATATTGTTTGAGGCGATCGAAAATGTTAAAAAACAGAAAGAAGAAGAAAAGAAGGATCCGGAGGAAAAACCAACTGAATTCTTCTATTTCAGTGAAACCGCCAAAGAAAGAAAAACTCTCGATGAGATCAATACTCTCGAAGAAATTAAAGCAAAAGACGTTATCGCAGAAGTCAGACCTGACATCGAAGATACCGAAGAGGCGGACGCTATGGTTAAGGCACAGCTCAGAGCGACTTTAGTTCAAGGAGAAGATAAAATGGCTTCTGAAATATTGGGCATAACTAACATTGGATTAGAAAGTCCTGAAGTAGATGAAGACAAGATTTCTATACTTCCGGTTTCGTTTGACCTCAATTTCAGATCAATTGTAACCAAAGGTATGTTTAAAACAAAAAACTTATAATTAAGTGATTAATAATATATTAAATGTTTATTAAGGTCTTGAAATCAAGGGATTCATACCCGTAAACGTTCCGCGAAGACCCGGACAACAGGGACTCACTCTTGAAAAATATGAATATATTCCACATATGGAAGAGTGTGCTATTGAAAGTCCATTCAAAGAACAATTGGTTGAATACGTTCAAGTCTGCTGTACATTAGCTGAAAAGTTATCACAAGTCAGCGGAAAAGTTAGTAAATTATCCCTCAATGGCTACAAACTCGCTGAAGAAGAAGTAGTGAAGCGATACACAGATGTTCCCGACGAGAAATACAAACTCATGAATGTGCTCAAAGAACTCGTTGGCCTGAAAGTTGACGTAAATTCTAATTTAATTGAGGATAAGAAAGAGCCCGCATTAATGGAAAATTCCATCAAAGAAATTATTGACAAGAAGGAAAACAATTTGTCAATGGATATGATTAACACAGTTTACACAAATGAACGATATATTCGTCCATTCGTTGATTTAGTTCTGGAGAACAGTCTCGACAAATCAAATATTAAGGTATTTTTAAAACGTTGTAATAATTTTTTTTAACTGTGTTAATATGTTTTAATTGAAATATTAAAGGTATTGGAAATAAATCCGAGCAAAGGCATTATGGCTACTGGTTTGATAGAGAAAATCAAAGCTTCTTGTATTGGATTAATTAATGTCGATTACGTGATCGCCAATCCTTCTCCTTCCACAATACCAGAAGAAACAAAATCACTTAACTTGAAAACTCTTGAGTGGGACTTAAATACAAACCAATTTATAAAAGATGTTCAGGCACTCGATCTATTGGTTTATAGAATGACTAATAAAGTGTCTGAATCGTGGAAATTACCCGAAATGGTTACTGCTCTGAGCGATTGTCTAAAGGTAAACATAAATTTGTAATTAATTACAGAATTAAAATCAATTAAATAAAAACATTTTTCAGGACAATGGCTTCCTTATGCTGACGGGTCGCAGCAAATTGACCCCACCAGAAATTACAATCAACGAACTTTTGGACCGCAATTCATCTGAAGATCTTATATCTTCTAAAGAAATCGATAACTTTATTGAAGCCGCCGCTAAAGCCAACCTTCAATTAATTGCACGAAAATCAGATTCGATGACTTCATCTATTGTTATGTTCCGTAAACTTAAACCAGTGGTTCCCGAACCCTATATATTAAATATTCCAAACGGCAAATATGAGGAATGGGTCGAACCTCTTAAAGAAGTTTTGGCATCCAATAAAGATGCGGCTAATGCTAGAAATATATGGCTCGTCGCTAATGATAGTGCTGTTAACGGTGTTCTCGGTTTGGCTAATTGTCTTCGCGTAGAACCGGGCGGTAATTACGTCAGATGTATCTTTGATTATGACAGTAAATTGCCCTCAAATGTCGATTTCGATAAAAAACCATTCAATGATATTAAAAAACTGGACTTAGTCTACAATGTTTACAAGAATGGCCAGTGGGGCGCATGTAGACACATTATTCTGAGTGAAGAACAAGAGACTATTGAGACAGAGCACGCGTACCTCAATGTTGTGACTCGAGGCGATATGTCGAGCTTGAAATGGTTTGATGCGCATCACAAATATTTCCCAACTCTTCCCGCAAGCGAGAAGAAAGAGCAAGAAGTACTTTGCAATGTATATTATTCTGCGCTCAACTTTAAGGTAAATGAGATATTATCTTATAGTCATTCAAATTCTTTGCGAACAAAATCAAAATTTTCAAAATTGAATCTAAATTATGAAAATAGGATGTGGTTCTTGTGTCTGGTAAGATCCAACCGGGACCAGAAGGAGCACTCTTTGACTGCATTATTGGTCTTGAATTTGCGGGTCGAAGAAGTGATAACGGAAAACGTGTTATGGGAATGGTTCCATTCAAGGGAATCGCAACCACTCTCCTCACTTACAAAGACTATCTTTGGGACGTACCCGACGATTGGACATTAGAAGACGCCGCGACCGTACCTGTCGTTTACACAACTGCTTATTATGCGCTTATAATGAGAGGTTGTCTATTGGAAGGCGAATCAGTGCTTATCCATTCAGGAGCCGGTGGTGTCGGACAGGCAGCCATTTTCATCTGCCAGAGTATGGGATGTGAAGTATATGTCACTGTTGGCAATGAAGAAAAACGAGAATTCATTAAAAAGAAGTTCGGTATCGATGACGCACATATCGGTAATTCACATGACGTGTCTTTCGAGAGACAATTTATGACAGTCTCTAAAGGAAAGGGTATCGATGTTGTGCTCAA
>JAQIWZ010000374.1:0-20605 GCA_034697245.1 Malaconothrus monodactylus | reverse complement strand
GAGAGAGAGAGAGAGAGAGAGAGAGAGAGAGAGAGAGACTTTCCTGTTTGCACTCATGTGTTAATTTTAAAGGTATTTAAAAAAGCTCATAAATCATAATATAATTTTCAAGTCTGTCATTTGATTGACTTTCCAATTAAAATAGCTGTATTTACGCTATTTATTTGATGCTTGTTATAAAAAAAACACGATAATTCATTTGAAACATTTTTATTTGGATTCATTGCTTCACTATTGAGTCAAAAAATGACGTAAATACTCTTTTTTTTGAGGTGCAATAAATTCTATAATTGAATTTCCTTGTACTCGATTAAGCTTTAAAAAGAAATACTTATATGAGAACAAATTGAATTATTTGGAATAACTGAAAATATCCTCCTTTCTCTCAGCTTTGAACGCATAAAATATAATCAAATTTTATTTGGAAGTGTATATAATTCTATGGCTAAAAAACTATATTTATTAGTTTTACTTCGAGTGATAATTAATTAGAATGTGCACATTATTTGTTGCTTCGTATTGTTGAGATAGAAGTGCACTCTTCAAACTTTGAATTACGGATTAATCATAACTTTAATGATTAATATTCTAGTTATAATTCTTGTATTGATTACTTCATTCAATATATGCTTATTTGGAATGCTATCATCATGAATCTACTGATTGAATGAGAAAAAAATTTTGATTACATGATATCACAGTCTTCTCGATGTTAATCAAATAAACATCTGGTATGAATCAGAAAAAATATAGTTATATCAGAAATAGTTACTTATTATTTGAGTATTTACTGTAGTTGATTAATTCGTGATACTATTCATAAAATAGTATTCGTAACACTTAGGCTCAAAAATATCACTTTATTTTGATTGGTATTAATCATTTGGGATCAGTTGTAACTTTGTGTACACTTTGTGCATACAATCTTTGGAAAAGGTTTTTCAGATTAATTGGAATGAGTGACAAATTATTATAGAAAGTACTAGAAATACTCAATTTCATAATGTTATGAATTTGAATGAAAAATATGCTATTTTTAGGTCCAAAGCAAAAATGCTGACTAACACGATATTGTTCAATAACAAGAAAATAATAGAAATTCTTTTTTTGTTAAAATGGATCCGCATTCTCACGGATGGATAAAATACATAATTGGATGTCATTTTTATGAGATTATATGCATTTCTTAAAACCTAATAGAGATTTCGCTCTACACCAATCTTTAATAATAATAATATTTGCCTAGAGAGTAAAATATACTAAATTCTCAATCCCATTCCCAATCCCATGGCCTTAAGTTCTGGAATCAAATAAGAAAAATAAGAGATCAGAACGTGATAGAAAATTTAGTTCTAGTGGTAGAACACTAGATGATAGACGTTCTGGTCTCTCACCTGAAAATTTTGATAAATTGCTTTTTTTTTATAAAAATTGAACTTAAAGATACTTTTTAGCTTTTTCTTACTTGAAAATCTTGATTCATTAGTATTTTTTATTTTTTTCTCAAAAAATCATAAAATAAACTAAAAGAGAAATATAAAGTGAAATACAGTATGAATCAAGCATTTCGTGTTGAATTAATTAATAAATAACTTATAATCATTCAATCAGTTTGATTCATACTTCCCTAAAACAATGAAACATTTTTTATTCAAAAAATGATTGCTATTTTTGCTAATATAATAATACACCTAAATAATTGCATAAAAAGTGTTTGGACTATCCACTCAAAATGATACATAACTATGAATTTTAACTATTTTGAGTGCATGCTTTGTCTTTTCAACAAAAGTGCGTGTCTAACAAAAATAATTGCATGACTTTCACAACCGTTAATGATTAGAATTAGAATAACGCGAAAGAGCAATCAATTTGAAAGAGTATTTTATTTTAATTTTGAATTTTAAATTAAAAAATGAACTCTTAAACAACCAAATAAAGACTAAAGCTATTGATTTAATGAGAAAAAAAGAGATAAGTTCATTTGTTTATTAGAAAAAAAGTCCTGCGGAAATTTCAAATCTCTGCTCAATTCGTGAACACCTCTGAGCATCCGCTCATTTATTTAGAGCAGTTTTCATAGTAGTTAATGAACTGCTATGAAAACTGCTCTAAACATTCATTTTTTTTAATCTGAAGCAATTTCTTTCAATAAAATTGACCGCAGAGTTAATATTGAAACTAAGACTTATATCTATAACAATTATCTATTGGTAAAAAAGATAAATTTAAAATAAACGACCAATTTATGAGAGGGTTTTTTCCACTAAAATAGTTTCAAACTATATAACACTTGAAAAGCAGCTTAAACTATAATAATAATAATAATAATAATAATTTACTGTTACTATCAATACTATCAAAATTGATGGTCTTAAAAAATAAGTAAATAATGTATAATATTTATTATACCATTTATTTTTTCTTCTCTTCCTTATTTATATAGAGTTCGTGTGGAGTTTTATGTGAATGAAAATACATTGAAGGAGAGATTACAGCTATATTTCATAAAGAATCAGAGATCAAGTGAGTCATATTTATTTTTTGAAATTACCTCTAATTTTAAATTTATTACGATTTACTAAAATCAAATTTAAGTCCAACCGATTCTTAATTCTATCTTATATTTCTATTTTGTTACAGGTCTTCGAATTCGCATTATTAAAACAGCACTTAAACTA
Source organism: Malaconothrus monodactylus (assembly GCA_034697245.1). Lineage (NCBI taxonomy): Eukaryota > Metazoa > Arthropoda > Arachnida > Sarcoptiformes > Malaconothridae > Malaconothrus > Malaconothrus monodactylus. The sequence goes on along the minus strand of JAQIWZ010000374.1, from coordinate 17,924 downwards.
ATAGCGTGTCTCTTATATGTAGTTCGTGTAGTTTTAGACAATGGACCGGTTTATGCTAATTGGTATGATTTAATAGATTCAAGTTTTTAATTATTAAAGATTATTATTCAGCTAAAAATGATTAATTTTATCAAAAATTTTTGTTATCGATAAGTTTTAATGTTTAAGCTCTCACTGATTTAACTTAAGGTCAGAATTGTATAGAATCGAGTACTTTCATTGAATTAACAATGAGAAAAATTTGGATAATGAAAATCAAAAGCAATTCAGTCATGATTTTGAGATTAATTATTCAAGCGTAGGTTTTAAGTTATGAATTTTTCTAAAGAAATACACCGAATAAAGGAATAAATTCAACAATTGTTTTATTATCTAAATATTAATAGTTTGTTATTGAATAGGGACTAATACTTGAACTGCATATTTTCTTAATTAATTGACTGAAACTTTGATCTGAAATCATTTTTCAAGATGATAATAATTAGTGATGGAAAATACACGAAAATTATTTTCGTCATGTATTATACATGTATTATACATGTAGAGGTTTTAATGAAAATGTTGAAATAAGGCATATTGAATAATAAATCAATGTTTCAATGTATGGTATTTTCAACCAAAAAACAAATTATTTGCCAATCGAAAACTTAAAAATAAAAATCCAAAAATTTATTCCTAGTTTTAAAAATAAAGATAAGCAGGTTTTGAATTCTTGAAATTTGGCGAAAAAATCCTTATTGAATGAGAAAATTATCAATGTCTCTACACAAATATTATATGAATTTAATGCATGAAAATTGCATGAAACTTATAAAAATTTGAAATGAAAATTACCAATTTTCAAGATTCTATGGCAAAATACATCAAATCTCAAAAGTGAAATGTATAAAACATGCATAATACATAATGTCTCTGCCATCCCTAATAATAATACTATATCTAAAGGTATCCAATCCATCTAATCTAATAGCTTTCCTAACCCTTCATAGCTTTCGAGCAAATTTTGATAAACACTAATTTTCATCAACTAATGAGATTATTAATACATAAGTTTATTTTATTGAAATGGCTTCAAAGTTCGCACTAATTATCCACACGTGAAAATTAAGTTCAATTTATTAAGGAAATAAAGTCGCACTAAAAAAAAGAATTGCAGTTTTTTTTGTGAAACTATGCATTTTTAGTTTATTGAACAAAAATTTCACCTAAACTCTAAATTAATGATAAACCTCGGTTTAAATATAGTTTACAGTAATAAAAAATAATTATAACTAAAAATGGATAAGTTTGAGAATAAAGACGAAGAATAAGTTTTATTTTGTTTTCAAAATTCAATAAGTTTGTATTTCTTTTGGTAAAATTTTGCTTATTTACGTTTTGGGAAATATTTATAAAATAAGTTTCTGAGGTAAATAAAATAATAAATCCTAATAGGTATGATTCAAACAGAATTACAGAAAGCTATTAGCGCAAAATTGAAACCTAAAATGAACTAATCATTGATTTTAAATATTGTTGAAGAAACCAAATAAAATATGCACTTCTCTAATAAATAAAAGGCTTCTTTATTGAATTAAATCAATAATTAATAAATAAAAGCATATCTGAAAGTATAGACACACACACGTAAAGATTGAGGTCAAAGAGTTCAAAGCTATGTTAAAATGCTTGATATCCTGAATTCAATTACCAGTGATAGTGAATATAATAAAATAATAACAAAATTATGGAATAATAAATATGATTTGATTATTGAAACACAAAGGCATGAAATAAGACTCAATTTCTATATTATTCATAATATTTCATAACTAATTCTAATGAAATTTAAGATAAAATGCGGAAATTTAGACTAAAATAGTTCGCAGAACACATGACTGCCCAACAGACCTTCAATTCACGTCATAGTTGCAATAGCTATAGACACCATAAAATTTGATTTTAGATAAAGCCTATTTAAAAATAATCTTCTTATACTCTTTTTCTTAAGTAAATAATCTTAATTCTGTATGAAAAATAAAGTCTACCTAAATTTTACTGCAAACACAATCCTAAAGTGCTTATTCTTGCTTTAAAGTTTTTAATACTAAAGAATATTTTTTTTTTCTACAACAATTCTAAATAATTAGGTCAATATTATATTGAGATAGGGCTCAAAATAATTCTTTTTCAATAAACCTGAGCATAACAAGAATCTCTATCAATAATAAAACAAGTTTAATAAAAGATTTTTTTTGAAACTTTAATTAAAAAAAATGAGAAATAAAGTACTTTGAAAAAAATCTATTTGTAATACAATATAATTTGAATGGATTTTGTTTTTCGAAAAAGTTTTGAAATTGAATTATTATAACATTTTATTAAGATTCTAAACAATCATAGAGAATATCCTATTAAATAAAAAGAAGCTATTTTCAACTTTCAAGAAAATTCTAAAAATTTCCATTAAAATGTATTTTTCAAATGCTTACGAAAGAGCTTTAAAGTATCTCTTGAAGAATTTTCAAGACATTTTTACTATAGAATATTCACTATATTTTTATGAGTCTATTCAAGTTTTATCTCAAAATTATTGCATTGAATTCTTTAATAGATATAATACTATATTTCAAAGTGAAGGGCAGTAATTGGCAATAATTTTTGGAATGAACAAAAATAAGTTGAGCTCTACAGCGCTGTTTTATTGCAAATTACATAAGAGCTAAAATTGAATCTTATCGCATAAAATAATGACCAATAAATACTTTACAGGCGCTATTTCTGCAAACTTTGACATCAAGACTTTATTTTATATTCTCTTTTATAAACTAAAACATGCAAAAGGTGCAGATCTAATGTGCCGTTAAATTAGTTACAAAAACGTTAAGAATTTACTTTAAATTTAAATTTAAATTCATTGTTTACTTCTATTTTATTTTTCCAAAATTGGTTCAAAAGTTTACTATGAGTTTACTTGACTGAAAATTAAATGAGAACTAAACTCAATGAATCCCAATAAAGCCATGCAATTAGTTTGAAGTTCAAATATTCAACAGTTTAGTTTAATGTTCGTAGTTTTTAATGAATAAGTTTTGCAACATTTTCTGTTATAATCTTTTTTGTTGATGTTCCGTAATTTTGTTGTGTATGATTAAACCAACACTATTATCAATGATTAACATCAGCTTCACTGAGCATCAGGTTAACTGTCAGTTCAGTTGTGACAATGTATTCATATTAGAGTGAAATTCGATTATTAAGTTTTAATTAGTGAGAAATTCTTGTCGTTGATTATAAATCTTTCGGCTGATTAAAAGTGATTTTAAAAATTATCAAAAAAGTTTTTTGGAAAATAAAAATAAATAATTTAATTTTCTAAAGTAAACTAAGAGATAATTCAAATCTAAACTCAAATTTAAATGCAAAATAAGGTGTCGTTCAATATAATATAGAGAATAACATTAGAAAAAGCAATTCTGTTTCAATTCAAAAAGTTAGATTTCCTTCGCTTATAAAACTCGTTACAATATAAAAAAATTCTTAATCTTAACCTTAATTTTTATAGCTATGGATGTCCTCCAGTTGAAAATTCAAACATAACAGCAACCTATTCGCCTGTACTGTACAGTCATTATCCGCCCTATCATATCAACACTTCACAACTACCACCACTCAATTGGTACGTGAATAATATTTTCTAAATCAAAATCATTTAAATGACTTACATTTCATTGCAGGCGTGCAATAATATGGGTTGAAAGAAATCCTATTTTATGGATGTTTCAAGTAATATATCTCTTCAATTCTAATTATTTGATTAGAAAAATTTAATTAAATGTAAATAAAATACAATTTTTAATATTCTGTTTATTAAGACATGTGTTGCGGTGATATGTCTTTCGGAAGCCTTACTCTTGGCCTATTTGAGTTACAAGGTATGCATTTTCTAAAACTCATTTTATTAGATGACTTATGAGCTAGAATTCAATTAAATAGCTGTAAAGTTTAAACCTAAGGCCCATATGCACAAAGAGTTTTAAATCTGGTTTAAGTCTAAGGTCGGGTTTAAAACCTGAAAATTGGTTTAAATCGTATTCACATCAAAAATCTTAAACCAGGTTTAGTTAAACCTCTCTTTGTGCATACGGGCCTAAATGTTTAAATGCAAACAATATAAGTCACATTTTCTCTTTTATTCCTCCTTTTCTTTTCTGTGTAAAACTTTTTTTTTCTTAATTAGGGAAATGTAATGCAAACTTTAATATCATTTCATTTTATATTGGAAATTATGAACAACGCCCCGTTCGTGGCGACTGTAAGCATTAATTTACGATAACTTAATATATTTAAGTCTCATTAATTAATGATAATAATCAATAAAGTTTAATTAAAAACAAAATAATTTATTTCTTTACTATTATTTTTGCATTTAAATGACAGCTTATATGGTCTCCTTTGCGTAATCTATTCATACCTGGATTTTTAAATTGTTGGCTCGCAAAACATGCTCTCGAGAATATGTTTGTAAGTAATAAAGTAATGACATAGTGTTAAGCCTCTCAAATGTTATTATTTTTATGTTTCATATTTGTTATGACACATAAATGCTATTCAACTACATATTCAACTACATTATGTTTTCATGTAATTCATTATTTTCTTTTATGTTAATCGAACGTCATTTCATTCATTATATTCAATGCTTCATTTTTTTATTATTTATAAATGATTGATAGCAATTGAATTGACTTATAGTGCAATTTAATTTTGTTCATATCATCGCAAATTCTAGATTTTTTTAGATAAACTTTTAACCCAATACTCTATAATCTCTTTACTGATTAAATTCCGAAGCTTTTAAACTTAATTGAATTCTTGATGCTTATGATTCTTGATTCTTGGCCTTGATTTTATGTATATTGATTTAATATCAACTAAAATCAATGATTAAATATTTAGATCTGTTTCAACTAATCTGAAAATAGATTTTTATCTCAATAATAAATCTGAAGAATTTGGAGACTTCATGAACTTTTTTTTTATAATGTGAGGGCTCCAGCTCTACAAGCAGTGCACAGAATCTTATTAAAAAAGAATTGTTATTGCAAACATATGTCTCTGCTTTGTTTGCATATTTATGTTTCTGGGTTTGCATTTTTATTGACTTAAGAGCCACTGCAAGCTTCATATAATTTCATGAAATTTATGGAACTTTATTAATAATAAAATTCAATCATCTGATGGAATGATACAAAAACTTAATGTTTTAGGAAAACTGCAGGCAATTTCTATAATCATTAATATTAAAATTATTTCTAAAAGCGAATGAAATATTCAACCCATATGTAGGGTTTGACGAAAATTGTTTGGAAAACAACAAAAATTTCAATGAATCAAAAATGAGCAATTATTTTATATTTCTCGGAAAGTTTGCTCTCTATTAGTCTCTTAAAAACTCAAAATTTGTAACTCCATTCCCACTCCAGCTCCACTCCATGGATTCCATAGATTTTATAATTAATTTTGCTCAAAGAATAGTTAAATTTATTCAAATTTTATTAAATTACAGCTTTAAAACGCTATTTAATGCGTTTAATATTAATTTGAATCCATTATTGTTGAATTCAAACTCCACTTTAACTTCAACTCCACTCAATTTTAGAAAATCATTTCCATTTCCACTCCAACTCCATCCCCACTCCATGGAGTGGAGTTTCAGTGGACTCTATGAGAATGAAGTTGAGATTACGGACACTACTCTCTAATATCAATTGACAGAACAAGTATTTAGGTTAGATTTTCAGTGAAAAAATACTGAGCAATGAGTATACATCATATACAGGGAATATACGCATAGTTTTATCATTAATTGAATTAGTGCTACATTCCGTACAAATACAGCTCAAATGTTCGTTTGGATATTTTGCAAATTGAAATAACTGAATGAAGGTTTGGTATGTTCTTTGATGCAGAGACGAATCAAGTGAACCATTCATCGAAGCATTAAATTTTTTCTTAAATAATATACTTATTTCGACAATTCGTCTCTTAATTAAGTGAAGAAAATGATAAAGAATTCGTTTCTTGCAAATGATTAAATTGAATTTATGTAGATCATCAAATATTTGATACTTCTTTCTTTTGAGCACATGATCAATTTAATAAATCAATTATTTCAAAATTTCATTACTTAAATACCTTTCACATTCACTTTTGGAACTTTTCTGATCTACAATTTTTTGTCTTTAGAACAGGTTCAGAATAATTCTTTTATATTTGTTTATCAAATACTATCTTACATTCAATTCACTACTGGTTTCATTACTTTTGGTTAATTTTATTATGAATTTAGCATAAGTTAACTAAATATTTGAGTAAACTATTTTGTTTAACCAATTTTGAATCTCATTCTTGTTCTAAAAATTTGCTTTAAAAATTAAATAAATTTCACTTCAATTTTACTCTGATATACGAGCTTTGATGAAAATAAAAAACTTTTCACGTGAAGAGTTCAAAGATAAAAAAGAGATAATTCTTAAATTATTAAAATTCAATTTTATTATAAAAGCTTTTTCAGCTAAGTTATAATAATCAAATAATAATAAAATGAGAAAATATGGATTTTTTGTCCGATTCGGATCAAAATCAAAGTCCTTATTAATTCTTGAAGAATTATTTGATGACATATAAATAAATTGTAAATATATTAACTGTTAAGCACATTTAAGTCTCAACAGTATTCTAAACGATCATTTATCAAAATATCAAATAAAGATTATTAGGTTAAGGCATTTAAGTCTTTAACTCATCATATTTATATCCTGTTTGAAAAATTACTTCAATATCATGTAAAGACATATAGCAGAAGCTTATACTACATATATATACATTACTTTACAGAATGACTTACATCGAGCAATGCAAAGATCACAGTCAGCCCTATCTCAGAGATTAATGATACTTTCAGCTACACTATTATGCTTAATATTTACGAGGTTTGTATAAGAAATCATAAACAAAATTAGCCCTTTTTTTATTCTCATATTCTTTTCCTTTCAAATGGTTGCGTTAATAGTGTTTGCGGTTATCAACATTTTCAACGTGCAGGCGGTCGTAACGTTGACTTATTCGAGAGCCTTTATTTTGTAGTCGTCACTTTTGCGACAGTCGGTTACGGAGATTATAAGCCTGATAGATGGCCCTCTCAATTATTTATGGTGATCATGATTTGCGTGGCCTTAATTGTGTTGCCCACACAGTTCGAACAATTAGCTTATACTTGGATGGAAAGGCAAAAACTTGGTGGTAGTTATAGGTTTGTATTGACTAACACGTCACTAACGCCTCTCTTGTATATGTCATTTCACTTATAATTTTCTCTTAAATCTTTTGCTTGGAATAGAAGTTTCTTTTGTTTTTTAGATATTTTGGTTAAACTTTAATGATTTATATGCAAAAAAGTAGATTAAATTTTCACTCGTTTTTCATTTCCTGTTAATATATTTCCGAAACTTCATTTATTATTTTGGCTTCATTTGAGTCTTGAGTTCAAGTGTTAAAGTTTTTTTAAATTCTTTTATCAAAGTATACATCGCGCTCAAACTGAGAAACATGTAGTGGTTTGCAGTACAACTCTTCGATCGGATACAATCATGGATTTTCTTAATGAATTTTATGCACATCCTCTTTTACAAGTAAGAAAGTCAAACGGGTTTCTCTATAAAGTTTGTTTGAAATTGTTTTTCCAAATTACAATTAGAGTTTACTTTAATGAGGAAATTGAAGAATTCATTACGTACATAAAATTTATTTTATTTCAGACAAAAAGAGGAATAACAATAAAATGTTTCAATTACTCAAAATAATTACCCTAATTATACTAGGATAGGTCGCGGCTTATACACTCGTGCGGCCTATCTACTCAAAATTAGAGTAATTTATACGCTTTTTGTTTAAGTCTGATTTCATTTCTAAAGCCTTTCAACTGTAGAATTTTCTTAACATTTGTCTTTTTCTGTGAAAAATAAATCAATAGAGAAATATATATATATTATCAAACTTATAACTTGAATTCTTTAGGAATTCCAAGAATACAAATTCTTTTCAATAAGAAATATCTTTTCTTCAAATGAGAGAATATTTCCTCAATTCTTGTTAATGAATTTCATTATTGAAAATGTATTGATTGCAATTAACTTTTGAATAGGACTTCTATGTCGTGCTGTTATCCCCGTGTGAATTGGACACAACAATGAGGATGATATTACAAGTGCCGATGTGGGCTCAAAGAGTCATTTATATTCAAGGCTCAGCTCTAAAAGATACTGACCTAACCAGAGCGAGGTATATGAATCTCTTTCAACTCTTGTTACATATTATGTCTAGATATTACTACTCTATTCAGCAAAACCCTTGAAAAATTGTCTTCTTTTATACTCAATAAACAAATTTATTTGTGGTAAAAAATAAAACCAAAATCATTCATTCAAGACGTAAAAACTATATGGAGGAGGAATAAATCAAACATATTTTAGTCTTGAAAATGCTTTTTTAAGAATGTTGTAAACTTTGATAAATGGAGATTTGTAAAAAAAATTCTATAAAGAGTTGCGATTTACGTGAAGTTTAATTTTTTTTTCTATCATGAAGAACAAAGTTTATCAAACATCATGACTACAGCATTTTCCGTTAAGAATTTTCTCATCTATTATAATTGAATTATTTTTGCCAACAAAAGTAAGAGATGAACAAAAAAAAAGTCTAATCATAAGTAGAATGTAAACTCAAATGAGACAAAACATCTCTAATGTTAATATCAGCACTTTTTTAGAATTTGTTATTTATAGATTACTTATCGATGAAAAATTGGTTGAAAGTTTTTAGTTTAAGTTGACAAAAATATCTAATGAAAAATATTTTGATGCTCTTCAGTGAAGAGTTTTCTAAATTTTGGTGTCACTTAAAATTGATTGACTCAAAAAATTAATAATAATTTTCAAAAATAACTTTTATGAATATGATCTTTATGTTTAGGAAAATAGATATTTTTATTAATTTTGAATACTTTATAGGATGAATGCGGCCGAAGCATGTTTTATATTGGCAGCAAGAAACTATATCGATCGTTCAGCAGCGGTAAGATATTTAATAATAACTTAATTCAAAGGAAAGACTGTCTTTATAATCAATTTATCAAATTTATTTCACACAAGCAATTGATTGTAAAATAATTTTTATCAAAATTAATACAAGAAAATGAAAGTTAAATGTTGAATGAGTTTCAAGTTTAACTTGTGTAATATTTTTGAAAATAAATTTTCAGCATATATTTCGCGTGATTTAAACATTGAGCTAAAGAAAAACACTTTTCAGATCTTCTTAAAAGTAATTTTAGTGAAAAAGTGCAAACGTTATAAATGTGATTTCAGACAGAATTTCCATTTACTTAAAAATTCCTAAGAAAACGTCTAAAATAAATGATGATCTATATGTGACTCAATTTTAATACCAGCATTATTTGACAAAAATCTATTTTTCTTTCAATCCATTAAAACGTGAACAAAATGCATCTTAAAAAGGATGAGCACACAATCCTTCGTTCATGGGCTGTTAGAGATTTTGCACCTAATGTTCCTCAATATATACAAATCTTTCGACCTGAAAACAAAATTCATGTGGCTTTTGCGGGTATGACTCAAATTAAATATCATTTTTCATACTCTTTTACTTTATCTAAAATTCTATTTTCTATATCTTATTTGATTTCTTTAACTTTAATAATATTTTAATTTTAGTACTTTTGTTCTCTTTTAGAGTTCAAATGTGAAATTCTTTTCTTAAGATAATTTTTGCGTCAATGATTTTATGAATGTTTCAATTTTAGGCTTTTTGAAACTCACACGAAATATATTTCACAAATGAATAGTTTTTTTTTCAAAGTTAATCGCATAAAAAAAGATTATTAAAGAAAAGTACTATTTATTAAATTCATTGATTAAATTCCTACTAAGTTCTGACATTTAAAATGAGATAAAAAAATATTAATATAGGAAAAGATATTATTTTCAACTCTAAACGTTATATTCATATAAGATATTCGAATGAGCGAATTCAAGATTTAATAAAATGATTTTAAACCTAGCCTTTGATAATTTATTAAAGCATACTTTTAATAGATGAAAACTATGATTAAACATTTCAATGTCTGTAATTTTTATGATTCATGATATAAATAAATGTGAAATTGTGCGCTTTGGGTTTTGGGTGTGGAACACATAGGATTCAATTCAAATAAAATATAGTCATTTGGGATGTATCGAATAAATTAGACTAATCCTAAAATATAAGACAATATTTTTATTAAAATAATAGTTCTTAAGTTGTCCACTCGTTTCTTTTTAAGTTAAATTTTTTCGTTCAATCAAAATCAGTTTATTCTTAAGTTTATTCTTAAGTTTATTTTATTTTTTCCAATTGATAGAGCACGTGGTTTGTGAGGACGAATTCAAATACGCTCTATTGGCTAATAATTGTTTATGTCCCGGAACATCAACTTTAGTGACACTATTGCTGCACACATCGAGAGGACAGTAAGTCTTTTGTTGTCCGATTGTTTTGATTAAATCCCTTTTCCTATTGTCTGAAAAGCAAACTATTACTGACCTGAAAGAGTAAACGAATGTTTATATTTAAAAGAGAGGGACAAACTTCTGACGAAGAATGGCATCGATTGTACGGAAAATGTTCTGGTAATGAGATTTATCACATACGACTGGGCGATAGCAGATTCTTTGGCGAATACGAGGGCAAGAGTTTCACATACGCTTCCTTTCATTCGCACCGAAAGTAAGGATTTATGAAGTCATGCGGAATTAGAGATCAAGATAAGAGGGGGAGAGAAATGAATTCTTATTCTAGGCTTTAGGTATTATTTCGATAATGATTTACGAGATTCTGGTTCATCCAATCTTCTTCTCTATTGTGTTCTTCTAAATTAACACTATTCATGGTATTAGAAACGATTTACGAGGATTTGGATCACTGATAATAGTCAATAACAAAAGAGTTCAATATATTTGTGGTTTTACTTCAACTAATTTTCCTTATTTTTGCCATTGGACAGAATATTTCACATTTATTGTGTTTCATATTAACCTATTTTATTACTTATCGCTGAGCTTTCAAGTATTTAAGATACCTCTCGGATCGAATCAAGTAAACATTTGGATATCAGAGCCCTCTTGTTTGCAAATTAAACTTTCCTCTATATAGATAAATCATGAAAACATTTTTTTATATGAAATATTTACAGATTTCATAACCAATTTTAGGAATTTATGAATTTAAATTTCTTTTTCTGAGGCAATTTTTCTTCACGATTTATCCTAAAGGAAAAGTTTATTTTTGTTATGCTTTATTTGAGGAAATTTAGAGTGGTTTGAATACAAATTTAGTTAAAGAAACTCATTTGCATTCATACGCATTTAAGATTTGACATATGGGAAAGTCTTCAACATTTTATCTACAGTATCGTACACTTTGAACTTAAGAAGCGGGTACTCTTGTTAGAGCCTTAAAACACATTTTCATACTTTTCGCACTACTCTTCTGGATTCTAAGTTCATTTCAGTGCTTCAATTCTAATTTATTAGATTTCCGTTACTTATTAGCATTTTATTAGATTTTTTATGATCTCTTAAAGAAAGCACTGGATTCCTCTTAAATATCTTGATTTATTTGAAATTTGATGAAAAGGTTAGAAAATGGTTCCCAAAAATGATTTAGTGTTTACAAAACTATCCAATAGTTACAAAAGTAGTTTAAATTAATAAAGATTAAGATTTGATTGGATTAATTTTGAATTTAGATACGGAGTTGCTTTGATTGGTATACAAACAGACATGAGAGGCACGTGGCCTATAATGTTAAATCCGGGACCTTCTTATGTTCTCAAAATATCGGACATTTGTTTTTATATGAACATAACAAAAGAAGAGAACTCAGCCTTCCTTCCGGCGACCTCTCATTCTCAACAACCGCCTGAAGGCAACGGAAATGGAGACATAAGAACCGATGAGCTCAACAAATCCCTTAACGAACCCAATAAACAGCAATCACTTGAGATGTCATTTTTATCTTCCAGCAGAAGAAAGAGTTCAAATATATTTTCCTCAGATTCAACCCTTTCTGGAACAAAAATAAGACGCGATTCGTCTCCGACTCGACTCAAAAGAGCTGTCACCGAATTAGCTGTCAAAGTAAAACGAGTCACAACTGGGCGTCAAGCGAGTCATCTCGAAGTGCCTAAGATTGAGTTCGGCTCTCCTGCGTCTCCGACTACTAAAGCAAACGATGTGGTGGCAGCTCGTGGTCGAAGGCCCAGTATTGCGCCCGTTCCGGCCATGTTAGGCGAACACAACTCTGATAGTGATCAGGACAGTGAACACGAACACGAACAGGAAAAATACTTAGAAATACCCTGGACTTCACCTGCAGAGAGTTCAGAGTGAGATATTTTGTTTAATATTTCAATTAACTTAAATCAAAAATTGACCTAAAGTTGAATTTATTTTTCGAAATTACTAATTATTTCCAAATTCAGAACTTTTCTTAAGAATAAAACTTTTCTAATACAAAAGAATACTTTAAATACAAGAATTTCTAGAATTTAAAAATTGATGACATGAAAGTTCTTATAATACTTTTAGAATTCCAAAAACTTCTTCCATTATAAGTCTCTTTATTTGACATCTCAAATGTTTGAAATAAATTTTTAATTTTGTGATTCTCCAGACAAGTCAAAAGTAAAGTTTAAAATCTGTTTCATTCCTTAACAATAAAGTGCAGTAAAATTTCTGCTTATATAAGAAAGTTGAGAGGAGTTTACACACTCGATAAAACCATCAATCATTCAATTAATTTTTTAAAAGGAAAATCTCAGAGAATTGTGTTGTGAGGAAATTGTTTAAAACTATAAACATGTAGTAAGAGTTCTGATTTTGAAACTAAAGGAAAGAGTAAGAAATTTATTGTTTTGGGAAAGAGAAAAGAATGAATTTCAACATTTTCAACAACTTGACTTTAATAAAAATATTATTCAAACTCAAATTAAAACTAAAATCTCACAACATTTTAGACTTAAAATACAATTTAAAGTTCAACATATGTTTTCTTTCATCACACGATCCTTAATATAATATTTAGTTTAGAATACTTTTGTTAATAATAATTTTTCTCTTATCAAATTTTTTTGACACAGTATTGTCAAAGGCTTTCCTCCTGTATCGCCTTATGTTGGTGTGAGCCCGACGTTATGCTATTTACTAAAAGATAAAAAGCCTCCCTGTTGTCTACAAATATCAAAGGTATAGCTAATCATTAGAAGTAATATTTTGAAAATAATAAATGAGGAAATTAAAAATGTTTTTCAACTTATTCGATAAGGAATGCGAACATTGTTCACATCTTCACGCGAGAGACTACGACTGGCAGCAGACTCGATGTATTATATTAGCCGCAGATTATGCCAGTAATGGCATCTATAACTTCATAGTGCCTCTTAGAGCTCATTTTCATAATCCTAACTCATTGAGACCTATAGTACTGCTATTGGAGAGAAGACCAAATCTCGCTTTTATTGATGCCATTTCTTGGTTTCCATTAGTTTATTGGATGCAGGGATCAATTGACAAGTAATAATAATACTTAATATAATATTTTAAATTATAATGAAAACTTTCACTGATCCAAATCGACTAATAACAGAATTTTTATGTATATTGAATATAAGCATTGCTTTGTAAAATTGATTATTTTATCATCAAAAGTATTTTTTTAAAATTTCATTATCAAATTTTTTATTAGAAATGATTAGAACTAATCATAAAATTTATCAGTCGATTATAAACTAACAAATACTTTAAATACTTTCTAAATACAAAACTAATTCTCAAAATGTATTTAAATAAAAGCCTCGATGATCTGATCCGCGCGGGTATAAATCTAGCAGATTCTGTGGTTGTTGTTAACAAGGAATCAACAAATTCTGCGGAAGAAGATTATTTGGCTGATTGTAATACAATAGTAGCGGTGCAGACAATGTTCAAAATGTTTCCATCGGCTCGTATAATAACAGAGTTGAGTCAGTCGAGTAATATGAGATTCATGCAGTTTCGCGCGCACGACACTTACGCTCTTTCTTTATCTAAAATGGAAAAGGTATAGACATTAATCTTTTCAATCTATGGCTGAAGTAGTGCTTAATTGTATTATATAAGACTTATTCATGCAATTTATTGATTAAATTTTTATTAAATGAATGTTTGATCATTTATAGCACGAACGCGAACGCGGGTCTCACATATCGTGTATGTTTAGACTTCCATTCGCTGCCGGAAGTGTATTCAGTGCCTCCATGTTAGATACACTATTATATCAAGCGTTCGTCAAAGATTACATGATAACAGTTGTTAGGCTTCTGTTAGGCATCGATCAGGCGCCCGGTTCCGGATTTCTTTCATCAATGCGTATCACTAAAGATGATCTTTGGATTAGAACTTATGGAAGACTTTATCAACGTTTATGTTCGACCACTTGTGAGATTCCGATCGGTATTTACCGAACACAAAGCACTCAAAGTCCAGATGTGACTTCTGTGAGAAATTTGAACCAACTTTTTAATCAATCATATTTTCAATTATCTTATCTGTTCTTAAAGGGAGTCCAGATATCGTTTGATTTTGTATTTCCTGTTAGCGAACAAACAAACTTTCAACAATTAAGTTTTGAGGTTGAGAGACAAGAAATAACTAATTTAGTCAGAAATAGAATGCAAGACATGGGAATACCTCAAGAAGATTATGGTATTTCTAATTAATTATTTAAGCTTTTCTTCTAATTCTTCAATTTTTTTTCAGACAATTGTTCAGAGAAAAGGAGCAGTTTATCGTATGTTATTATTAACCCGAGCTGTGATCTTAAACTAGAAGAAGGAGATAATGTGTATGAAATTAAATTTCAAATTACTTTTTGATATAATGGAATAAAGCTCAATAATTAATGAATCAAATTTGACGAAATAGCATAAACTATAAAAAACAAATAAAGTGTCAAATAAGTGAAATCATAGGAAATCATATTCAAAATTTTTCCCAAATTATTTTTGTTTTTTGAAGAGCTATTAAAAAAGTCATTTTATTTTTTTGGATATTCAGTTTATTTAAAACAGGATAAAGAGGAAACACTTTCTCAATAATATTAATAATAAAAATCTTGGGTTTTTCTTAAAAAAAAAATTAAAATAACAGTATTTAAAATGAAATTATTCCTTTATATCAAGGATAATATTTTTATTTTCCTTTTTTTGAACAATAAATTTATTTTTATTTAATTTTAAATAGATTTATAATAAAACCGAGTCCTATAAATAGTAAAAAAATATTTTTGACTCGTGGAAATTCTTTGAGATCTAAATCACCGATTCGAATAAAGAGGAGTAGGAGTTCGTCATCAAATCCAACACCAATGAAAGAAAATGAAGTGATTATCGAGAATACGAATAATAATAATTTGACCGCAAATATAGAAGACATTAGAGAAGAAAGTGCCGTAAAAATACATCTTAATGATGATAAAATAGAAACTAATTTTGATGGAACAATTGTCTAGTTACGAGTTTCGATTTGATTGTTGATTCTAATTATTATTAAATGAAAACACTTATTAAAGATGAAAGCGCACAAATTTAAATGTGTATATAATGGCACTCAAATTCATTCTTTTCATAGTGTTTATTAAGTTATTTTCTGGTTTCATTTGCTTGTATTTATTTTTTCATAACAAAAATATTTTGTATATACTGAATCATATTTGCACAGTTCAACAATTTTCTTAATTGAAACTCTATTTCAACTCTATTCAATTTTCTTTTAAATTTTCAACTCATATATTCATCATTGATATCATTAATTTTTGTTCAATATTATGAATCCATTGATAGCTTTGATTCAAAATATGCTCTTTGAAATAATTTGAATTTCTTGAATATTCAAAGAAAAATTTGTTTCTTGAATTTGTTTTTTAAGTGCGTAATCCTTACAAAATGCTTAATATAGAAAAAAAATTTTGGCTCAAATTCATAACATCCAAAAATTGTTCTAAACATTCTTGAATTCATTGAATAGAGAAATAATTTCAATGAGATATACATATATTTGGCGTATGTCAGGGAATGAATAGTGTGCGATTGAGAGAAGTAGAAAGAATCTCAGATAAGAAATTCTCAAATAAACACAGAATATTATTGAGAATAATTAAACTTTAAAGTCACTTTTCTCAGATACTATTAATAAGTTAGAGATAAACAACCAAACCATATGTGAATGTGTTAGTAATTTTTGAATCTACAAAAAATACACTAAAAAAGTTGAGAAGTCTTAGAAAAATATTTTCAGAATATTCTTGAACTATTGTAATATTTGTGTTTTTTATGAAATTTGATATTACATGAAAGAGAAAAAATATTGTAAACTTCAATTTTCATTCAATATTTAATTCGTTTTGAATAAATTTCTGGCTTTTAGTTCATTTTAAATTTTAACCATAAAGTTGTGTTTATAAAAAAAAACAGGAATTCTGCAAAAATAAATCATACATATAGTGGAATTGAATGTTAAACTGTTTTATTAAAACATTAAATTTTCAAAGAATTAATAATTAGATTTTCATAACTTTGAAATTCTGACACTAAATCAAAATATTCTTCATATTCATAGTATTATTGTTAATATTTTTTAAACGAAGATTGTATCAGAACTATTAATATTCTGGTAAATAGTTAAAGTTATAGAGTTCGATGAATAGAAATAAAATAAGAGTCAGTAATTTTTTATTTTTAAAATAAGCGTTTGATAATTATTCTTATATATAACACAAAAAATTTAAAAATTTCTTGAATATCCAAAAAGATTTAAGTATTTTTGTTTCTGTCATTTTGAAATCAGGAAAATTATAATTACGAAACAAAACTTATAATAAATTACATTTCGATATGTAAAGATTTATCATAGTTTTTCATTTTTATTTATTTTATTGACAACCAGTGGAATTGACTAAGAAAATAATTGCTACACAATAATAATTATTGTTTATTTCTTAAGATTATTAAACATATGATTTATTTAGTGAGAGATGAAAATATTGAAGATTACTCAAAACGAAAGATCAACTATTTTCATATAATAATCTGCCGTCACAATCATTATCTAAATCAATAAAAATTGTTAATAACAAATTGAATTATGAAAATTGGAAATCAAACTTTGTTTTAAAGCAAATTAATGCATAAAAAGGCATCAAATTGAGCAGGAAATGATTGTCATAAGAAATAAGATAATTTTATTCTATTTATATATTGAATATAACTTTAGTATTGATATAAAGTTAGAATTAAAGTTATTTCTTACCTCATCTCAAATATGTTGCAATTTTTTCTCTAGCTCTTATAGTTTTTGAAAAAATCGACTAAACTTTTTCTAAACTGTTGTCGAACACGTGAATGTCGAAATCACTAACCAAGTAATTTGAGTTTTTTGTCTTATTATTTTAGAGTTCAAATCTTTTATTTGATTATGAATTGATTCGAGAAAGTTTGTATTTATTTGCATTTAATATGAATTAACAGCTAATATAGTTAAGATGTTTTTGGAAGGTTTTGTCTCTTACTTGTGTAAGAGTTGTTGTTTTGGTGGATTTTTGATGTTTTTTGAGGGTTTTTACGGGTTAGAACCGACATTTATCCATTACTAATGTATTTCCTCCCGACGAACGGAGTGAAGACGGAGAAGAGGTATTGTTCCAGGACTGGACTGGATATACTACTCACGATCCTCTTTAGAGAAACAACTTTATCTCAAATTAAGATTAAATAAGGCAAAAATTAAAAAATT